>JAJLVP010000272.1:0-37405 GCA_030570435.1 Pichia ethanolica | reverse complement strand
CGTAACAAACTGTAACAAACCGTAAACGGAGAGCTGCAACTACACATTTTCACTTATTGTTTGCTTTTCTCCCCGACTCCCACGGTCATCTCCATCTCACCCACTTTCACAGTAAAATGAGCATCCTCGTAAAGGACGAGCTATTTTGACAGCCAATTACTCTTATCGTATTCCTTTTGGTCAGATAAGGTATTGATGTGATGGCCCTTATTTAATTATTGTTACCGGTATTCTCCCTTTTGTTTGATCACTTGTCTAATTTAACTTGATTTAATTCAACTCTTTTCTTTTATAAATACTTTGAAATTTCCCACTTTCTCCCCGATTTCTTTTCATAATCTTATTCCGTTTAAATTTTAGTTATATCTTATTTTTTTATATTCATATTCATATTAATATTTTTTTCGTTTGTTTTAGAATTAAAAAGATTAAATTAAAAAGATTAAATTAAAATAATAAATAATAAATAATAAATAATAAATAAGAAATAATAATGTCAACTCCAACTCCAGTTAAAACAATTTGTGTATTTTGTGGCTCATCATTTGGTAATAATCCAGAATTTTCAAAAGAGGCAACAAAATTAGGTGAATTATTAGCTTCACAAAATTATGGATTAGTTTATGGTGGTGGTACAACAGGTTTAATGGGTTGTATTGCAAAAGCTGTTGCTTCAAATAATGGTTATGTTCATGGTATAATTCCTGATGCTTTAGTTTCAAAGGAAAGAAAATCAATTGATGAAATTGAAAAAATGAATCAAGAAATTAAATCAAATGTTGATAATCATAAAGGTGAAACTCCACTTGATGATAGTTATGGTAAAACTACAATTGTTGGTGATATGCATACAAGAAAAAAATTAATGGGTCAAGAAGCTCATGCTTTTGTTGCAATGCCAGGTGGTTTTGGTACAATGGAAGAATTATTTGAAATTACAACTTGGTCACAATTAGGTATTCATGCAAAGCCAATTATTTTATTTAATATTAATGGTTTTTATGATGAATTAATATCTTTTGTTAATAATAGTATTAAAGCTGGTTTTATATCTGAAAATAATGGTAAAATCTTACAAATTGCTAATACTCCACAAGAAGTTATAGAAAAATTAAATAATTATAAAGTTCCAGAAGGTAGATTTAATTTAACTTGGAAAAATCAATAAATCAAATAAATCGTTAATAACAAATTAAAAATGTATAAAAAGTTAGAATTAGAAATAAAATCTGTTTTGTTTTTCTTTTTTTTGTTCTTGATTATATATAAAACAACTTAAAATATGTTTTGTATAATTACATAGTATTATTTATTCGAAAAAAAAAATTGTTTTAATGAAACAATTATAATATAATTATTAAAAAACTTTAATATAATCAATTCCATCAACACATTGTGCAACTGTCATTTGATCTGATCCAATTATTTTATTAATTTCAATTGCAAGATCAGTTGTTGATTTATAAACATCATGCTCTAAAATAATACCTCTACCTTGTTCTTTCCATCTATGAATATCATTTAAAATCTGTTTCTTTGTACGTTGTGATGGTTTTGATTCCATTTGCCAATCAAATGTATCATGATCCCAAACAACTGCTTGCATCCCAAACATTCTTGCAATCGATCTAACTCTATCATCAATTCCACCATATGGTGGTCTATACCATTTTGGTAAATGATTACCAGTTGCATTCATTGCCCAAATTGACCATTCAAATTGTGCAATTATTTCTTCATTTGTTAAACTTGGTAAAAATTTATGTGACCAAGTATGACTTCCAATTAAATGACCTTTCTTTTGAATATTTTTATAAATTGAAGGATATTTAACAGTATTTAAACCTAATGCAAAAAATGTTGCTTTACTTTTTAAATTTTTTAAAATATATTTAGTAAATTTTGATGGTCCATCATCAAATGTTTGTGATAATTTTTGACATGTATAAACATCATCATGACTAACACATTTAAAGCAATCAAAAGAACATTGAATTCGATTATCAGGACATTTCCCATGTTCTCTTAATGGAATATTTGGAATATTATTAAAATTAATAAAATCTAAAGGTATATATGGTGGATTTACATCAGGCCATGATTTTAAACCTGTAAATTTTTCTAACCATTCAGGAAATGGAGTAGTTGCTAATGTTGTAAATTCATCTATTTCTATTGAATCAGAATTATTCACACTTAAACTACTTTCATTAATAATATCAGTATTAGCTGAATTAAAGGGTATTAAAAGTGCATTTGAAAATGCAATTATAAAAGGAAAAAATAATAATAATTTACAATTCATAGTTCCTTATATTCTAGTAAGCAAATAACCAGTTAATTCAATGTAATTAATTGTTTTTAACTTTTTTTAGTTTATTGTAAATTTAACAGAAGAGATAGAAAAAATAGATAAAGATGTATGTTTATATCCTTTGTATTAAAATGTTTTACTATTTTGCTAGCAATATTAGATGTGGTTGATACATGAACAATAATTATAATCATTTTAGAAAGAAAATCAATGTGGGGATAGAGGATGTTGATAAAAAATCAATAACAAATATGAATAAAAAAGGGGAGTATTTCAACATGAATGGGGAATTCTAATAATTGCCGCTTTTGAACATACTCGTGGATTAATTAGATAATCTTACTTTTATATACTAAAAAATACTGTTTTTTTTTCTAAATATTTTATTTTTAACATTATTGTGTTATAAAGAAAAATGTTTATATATATGGGTATATTTATCTGTAGAGTAAAATAAAAAGAGTATAGAAAAGAAAAGTAAATATAAAATCAAGAAAATTCAATGTTTTTTTTTAAGTTGATGTTAAAGTAGTCGATATAATTAGAATTACTAAGAAAAGATAGTGTTGAATAGATGGAATTGGATTAGACAATTATAGTGAAAAAAAGCATGTCAACTTTCCTATTCCTTCTTTAATGAATTTAATGTTGTGCATTGCTAATTAATAAACCTGTACTAAATTTCAAATTTTCCTTTTCTATGTTGGAATGTTCACTTTTGTTACCTGAATTCTTTGTCATGAAATGTGTACTATCAGATGATGAATGCTTGTGATGTTTTTTAAAGTTCCCTTCATTATATTCTTCACTTTTATGTGAAGATAACTTATAATAATCATCAATACCTTGGTCGTTATTATTATTAGAAGTATTTTTAGTTCTTCCATTACTATTATTATTATCAGTTTCATTATCTATATCATCATCTTCAATTACTTCATCATTATTTAAATTTGAAATTAAGGATAAATTTCTAGAATGACCACCATTTAGTGAACCAAAACTTGGATATCTATTATTAATATTTGGATTAATTGATTTTTGTGATATAATTGAATATTCATTATCATGAGGATAATAAGGATCGATTGTTAATAAAGTATTTGAACCATTTGATAATTTTAAACTATTTGAAAAAGAACTTGATCTTGATCTTGATTTTGATCGTGATCTTGAAATAGGATTAGAAGGTATTAAAGAAGGAGTTCTTTTCATATTTGCGATTGTTGTAATTGTAGCTCTTCTTTGATTAATAAATGGAGAATTTGGTAATGAATTTGTTGTAGTTATTGAAATTGGAGTATTTGAAGATAAAGTTGATGATGATGATTGAAATGAATATGATGTTGAAACGGGTGAATTTGGTGGTGAATTAATTGAATTACATCTTAATAAATTTCTTAACATTTTATTTTCATCTTTTAATGATTGAATTTCATGCATTAATTTTAAAACTATACCTTCCTGTTCTTTTTCCATTGCATCTAAAGGATTTGTATCATTTGTTGATGAAGGTATTATAATTTGTGGCAGTGAACTATTTGAGGGTGAAATTGATAATGTAGCCATATTATTATTAATAGTAAAATCTGGATTGTTAAAATTGATATCTTGTTTGTTATTTTGATTTTTACTATTTGGTGTATTCGTTGTTGATGCACGTGGACTCAATTGTAAATCTGAATTATTATCAATAATATTATTATTACCTTTTCCTTCTGACTTAGATGTAAAAGAAAAATCTGATGAAGCAGAACAATTATTACCGAAATTTGTATTTTTTTGGTATTCTAATAATGGATTAGGCTTAGATGGTGAAGTTGAATTAAAATTATTACGATAAGTCTCAGAATATGTGAATTTTTCTGAGGTCATGCTATGTATAACTATTAAAATAAAAATATAGAAAGGTGATCTAATATATATATATTTATGTAGAGTGTTATGATATATAACTATTTAATTAGAATATATGATGATTAGCATAAAAGAAAAGGGAAAAGAGAAAAGAGAAAGTTTAAATATTAGGGCAAGGTGATGGCTTATATACTATACATAATAAATAAAATAACTGAAGCCATTGATGCATTTAGATAATAGATAAGAAATTTAGTAAAGTAGAATCTATTTTATATACATATTAAAATGACACATTTACACACCACAATTATAAATTAAATATTAAATCATCTATTTTGGAAAACATGGTTAGCTAATAAATTGATGATATAACCGATGAGGTTGTTAGTGTGGGGTCTGAATTTAATTTACACATATAAAGTCACACATGTGTGATTGATTATGTATACAAATTAATGATCTATATACATTTAGGGAATAGTAGCTTTCTATTTACTAAATTTGGGTTTGCTTAGTTTAGTTAGTACATTTTCTTAGATTTCAGTTTATTTTTAGTAATTCATAAAATTGATATATATTATATATAATCTATTTTATGAATACAAGTTTACTAAAGATGGTAATAGACAGAAAGGATCCAGAACTCTTAATAGAGTTCTAGATAAATAAGGGGTAAAGGGAAGTGAAAGAAAACTATGATATAATCATAATCATAATCATAATCTTAACTATTATGTTATTATTATTATTAGCGACAAATCTGGCTGCAAAAGCCACACCATATTCAATCTATACTATATACTATATATAAAACAGCGCTTATGCGACATGTAGCATGACATAACGACATAACACCAAATGTACTTGATATAGCAATATGTTATATTTGGTAATTGGTATTTGGTCTTAGTTATACATATGACAAAAGACAGTCAGAAATAAGCCTACAATTTTGTTTAATTGATCTTTTATTAGTATAATTTAGTTAGAAGGCAACTAGAGTTTCTTTAAAAGGTTATTAGAAATTTTTGTTCGAATAAATAATATCTCCAATTTACTGATTTTGTGATTTTATTTAATTTTTAAAAAAAAATTGTAAAATAAATATTTTCTTTACCTGAAATATAAAATGTAGAAAGATTAGATCTTTATTTTAAATATAGTAAGATATAATATATATATATATATAATTAGTTTATTATATTATACAATTATATATGCAGTTATATACTAATGTGAATAAGACAAATAGGTAAAAAACATGAAGAAAAGGAAATAGAAACAATTAAAGTTGAATATATATATGCATTAATATATATATATATATATGTAACTGAGAAACAAAAAAAAAGATAGAAATAAAGATTAAGGAGAATATGCTTGCAATTTTATGTAAAAAAAAGGAGGAAAATAACATCAATTTATAAAATAAATTTATGAAATAAAATAATTTATATTTGATTAACTAAGAAAAGATAAGATAAATTCAATTCAAAATATTATTTTTTTTCGGTTAAAAATTATTATTAATAATAATTAAAAAATGGCACATTTCTTCTTCTTCTTTTTAACTTCTTTTTCTTTTGGAGCTAAAGTTGCTCTTGTTGCAGCTTCGAAAACTTCTCTAACACCTTGATTTAATTTTGCTGAACATTCCATATAAGTTAATGCATTAATTTTATCTGCAACTTCTTGACCTTCAGCAGTTGAAACAGGTTGTTGACCTAATTGAGCTAATCTATCAATTGTTGCACGATCATTCCTTAAATCAATTTTACAACCAACTAAAATAATTGGTACACCTTGACAAAAATGTAAAACTTCAGAAATCCATTTTTCTTGAACATTATCTAAAGTATCTGGTGAATCAACTGAAAAACAAATTAAAATAACATTTGAATCAGGATATGATAAAGGTCTTAATCTATCATAATCTTCTTGACCAGCTGTATCCCATAATGCTAATTCAACTCTTCTACCATCAACTTCAACATCAGCAACATAATTTTCGAAAACTGTTGGAACATATAATTCTGGGAATGCACCTTTTGAGAAAACTATTAATAAACAAGTTTTACCACAGGCACCATCACCAACAATAACTAATTTTTTTCTAACATCTGCAATTCCACTTGACATAGTAATTATATTTATATTTTATTTTATTTTATTTTATTTTATTTTATTTTATTTTATTTTATTTTATTTTATTATATTATATTATATTATATTATATTATATTATATTATATTATATTATATTATATTATATTATATTATATTATATTATATTATATTGTATAAATGTATTTTATTTATTGTATTTGTTGTAAAATATTGTATTGTATAGATTTAATATTTATTTATTTGTAAAAATTTTTCCCTTATTGCTTTATAAAAAAAAGTGAATAATAAATTAATTTCCCTTTTGAAATGTATAAATCTTTAATCAAATAAACAAGAGATGAAATATTATAGATAACTTTTTAAATAATAATATTAATAACTATATTTCAATATAATAGAAATGATAAAAAAAGAATATGATAAATGAATGAATGAATGAATGAATAAGTAAATAAATAAATTCACAACAAACAAATAGATAAATAAATAAGTAAATAGTAAATAAACACAGTAAAACAAACAAACACCAAGTTAGAGTGAGTGAGTGAGTGAGAAAAAAGGCGACTCTCCCATTTTCAATTTCCCTTCCGGTTGACGTGAATTTTTTTAAGCTGGAAAGACAACAAAAAAACAAAAAAACAAAAAAAATAAAACAAAAAATAAAAAATAAAAAATATCGAGAAAGTTTTTTTCTATTTCAAAATTTAACAAATTTGAAATTAGAAAAATGAAAACAAATTATTTATTTATTTGCACATGCGTTTTTTGTGTTATATGTTATATATTTGTTATATATTATTGTACTACCTTTTATGTTGTTTTTTTGTTTTTTGTTTTTACATTACTGTTTCTTTTTCCTTGATAAGTTGATAAGATAGCATCGTTTTAAATGTGATGTTTAATAATGATATATATATAGATATATATATATATATACATATATATTAGAATATCACAGATATATTATGAATAAAGTCTAAAATCAACGCCTCCATAAAAACATTTCATTGTGTATTTTCGTGTCTTGTGCTAAAAATCTATTTTTTTTTACGAATAATCCCATCTATTCCACCCCCTTTTTCTAAATGACATGTCTTTGCGTTATTATTATTTACTACGTAATATACTTATATTATATCTGTTTGGTTTTATAATATATATTTTAATCATAGAGAGATGTCATAATTTTAATATAGGTTTCATTTATATGAATATCCCATATAGCATATAACATATAACATATAACCAAACCGGAATTATCCAGATATATTTTAATTAAATGTATATTGTATATGTATTAATAAGAATATTTGAGGTAAATTTAGGTCTCGCCCCCCCTCCCCCTTTTGTATTTCAAATTGTTATATATTCGGTCTCAGTTCCCCTTTCGGAAGATGAATCAATGATAATAATTTATTCTTATTAATTGAGATGCCGTGTTCTTGGCTTATAATTTTATATTATTAAGTAAACAAAATATCATATTTTCCTATGTTAATTATTAAATTATATTTATAAACATGATTAAAGGATATCTCAAATATATTAATTTCTAAATAAAGTAATTAATTATTTAAATAATTCTATTTCTTTAATTTTTATTCTCATTAAGAAATTGTGAATAATTAGATGTAACATGAATACCACATTCAGTTTTAGCTTTACCTTTCCATCTACCACTACGTTCATCTTCACCTTCTGCAACAGGTTCCGTACTATGCCAATCACCAACAGATTTATAACCTAAATCAAGTAAATCATTATATGGTACTTGATTTTTATCAATATATTCTTTAACATCATTAAAATTATATGATGCTAATGGATTAATTTTAATAACTTTTAAAGTTTCATCAATTTCAATTATTGGTAATTCTGATCTAGCTGAACCTTGTGATCTACGTCTACCTGTGAAAACAACCATTATACCTAATTCTTCATAAGCTCTCTTTAATGGTTCAACTTTAACTAAATAATCATATTTTAATTCATCCTTTTCCCATAATTGATCACCATATTTTTCTGAAAATTCTTTATCATTTTTACATCCTTCAGGTTTAAAAATATGTAATTTAAAATTTGGATATTTTTTTTCAATTTTTTCAACTAATTCTAATGTTTGTGGGAAATGATATAATGTATCAATGAAAACTAATTCAACTGGAAATTTTCCATTATTTTCACCTTCATTTTGTTTAATTTTAAGTTTTGATAACATATCAATTATACATAAACCAGTTAATCCAAATGCTGTAGTTTGAAATAATCCTGGAAATGTTAATATTGACCATTCAAGAATTTCTTCTGGTTTTAATGTTGATAATGTTTTATTCCAATGTTGAAGTAATTTTGGATCAATATTTAAAATTGGCTTTTCAGTTGATGTCATTTTGTTTCACTCTGATTTTCTAATGTTATTACTAATGCTATTAAAATTATAATCAGAAATAATATGTTAACATCTTAAACTATTTATAAAAAATATATTATATATAGATTACTAATCTTTGATATAAAAAATATTTCTTGACATTGAATATTTCAATTGCAAAAAGAAAAAATCATGAATAATAAAAAAAAAATATATTTATTTTATTTAAAATCACCTTCTTAATTAGGAAAAATATTGGGAAACAAACCCGCGCAATGTCACGTGGCAGAAAATTCTGATCCGATCAATCAATCAATCGTTCATCGATCGACTCCCACAAACCGACATACTTTTTTTAAAGTAATTAGAATTCATTCAATTGTTAAATTAAATAAAATACTACCAAAAGATATAATAGGAACAATTCTACAAATAAATGATTTAAGAGAAGCAGATACCTTTATAAATTTTTTAATATTCTTAAATAAGGAATATTATAAATTTCATTTACACAATAATAATCAAATAATCACTGAAGAAATGATTATTAGAATGAAAATAATCTTCTTACAAGAAGATTATAACAGTTTTTAATAAAAAAAAAAAATTAAAATTAAAAATAATAATACAAAAATGAATAATATGTGAGGATTCTGAAGGCAAGTTTTTCTTTGCCTTGGCGAATTATATCACCGAATTCTTCATCGATAACCTTAACAAGACTTTCCTTGTTATGATCTAACTCGTAATCTATGAGGGCTGATTCGATATTTTTGTGTTTGGATGTACCAATATAAATATTGGCTAATCTAGTTGCCAAACCAAGTTTATCTTCAAAAGATATATTGACATAATCGTCTTTTTGATCGTTATCTGATTCATGTTCAGTTGGAGATGATGAATCATATTCATTGGATTTTGCATCAGTGTATTCTTCGTTTTTGATCATTATAGCTTTCTGTCTGTCAACAAGTTTAAATCTTACTTTATGTATAGTATGTGATAAACCCCTTTATGCATATCGTAAGTGTCTAAATTCAGAATTACAAAAGCTTTACAAAACTTACATATAGTTTAATATGTGTTGAAACAAAAATTTGAAATGAAAATACTTTCACTCACATCGTCGATAATTCAAACTCTTTTGATTACCAAAATATTTCTTCGACCAATTCTCACTTCTCACATAATATAAATGGTAATTATTTAACAACTTAAACAAATTATATATATTTAATAAATAAATATAAATCAAATCAGAAAACAATTTCCAAAGATACAATTGTTACTATAATTAAGTCTATATAATTTATTCAAAATTCATTTATAAGGGAATCTGTCCCAAATATTTTATAAATTTTTTATAGCGAGTAATATCTTTAGAAATAAAAAAAAAAAAAAATCAAACTATACACCGTCGGAAGCTGCGCCATAATAAAAATTTTTCTTTTTTTAAAATGGTAATTTTTTGGGCTTTAAACTCATATAACTCAATCAATATTAGATATAAATATTTTATATACTACCAAAATAATCTCCGGACTCAGGAGATTCTAATGATATAATTTTTGGCAAAAATCTAAATTTTGACCTTATGATCGAAAATTAGGTGCCCTAAGTGAAGTAAAGTAGTCTATAAGATTCAATTTATGATTACGTAATCACACGCCAAATTCTGAAATCTCTAAATAAGAAGTTTAAACTTGTAAACTAGTTTTACGTGTTTGATTTAATTTATTATACTTTACTCTTTATTCCTAGTTCCTTAATCAATAACATTTTGTAGAAAACGATGACTGTAAAAGGTTTAGAGATGGAAAAAGTAGAGGAATTTTTTTACGAAAATTTGCCCGACCAATTAAAGCAAAATTTGACTGAAGATGAGCCTGATAACTTTGACAATCTAATCAAATCTATTAATAATGTTCTAGAAAAATTAGATGATCTTATAGATCCAAACAATCCCTTAGAAGAGGGTTATGAAATGTTAGCAAAGGAAATTGTCGAACATGCTGATTATTATTATGTGTTTATTGTCAAATTAAAACAAAATATAGATCATGAAGCCGATAAAGAATTACAGGATTTTCTTCTTTCTCCTAAACAATTTCCTTCCTATAGAACATTAATGAAAAACAAAAAGAAAGGTACCTATAAATACAGTCTTGCTAAACAGATATTCAGAGCTATTCAAAACTTCAAAAGGCGTGATGATGGTGGCCGCTTTGATATGCTTAATGTCTATGGCTTAAATTTAGGTAAAGTTGCTAGATTACCAGCAAGACAAAGAAGAAAAATGAAATTTGAAGAAGTAGAAAAAGTTACCGTTAATTCATTCGATGATTATCGTTCCGTTGATCCGTTTGACCAGGAATTTTATGGAAAAATTATTATTAATTGTATGGATTCATTTTTTAAGAGTTTAGGTAAAACATTTGACGGCTTTTCGTTTAGTAAATGGAAATTCATGATTCCCCGAATGCAAATTAAATTAAAAGAAGATGAGTCAAATGATGAACATGAAATTGAGAGCGATAGCTTTTGGTTTAGTGATAGTGAAGATTACGCAAGTGATATTATAGTCCCAGACTATGATGAAGTTGAACATGATCCAAATTTCTTATTATCCGATCCAGATTTAATCACTGACAATAACATTCCACTAGAAGTTACTCCAATTGATTATTTTGCTAAAGAAAAAACATTAAATGCAGAACAAACCGAGTCGTTGGAAAGTATAACAAATGATATTTTATCTTGCTTTCAACCCTTACTATCTCATTCTGAAGTATCTTCTGTAAATGGTGATAGAGTTATCAATGGTGTTGAGAACGGGGCAGAAAAAGAAGATGAAAATGATGCTGATAATGAAGATATCGATGAAGATGATGAAGATGATGAAGATGATGAAGATATCGATGAAGAAGATGAAGAAGATGAAGAAGATGAAGAAGATGAAGAAGATGAACAAGAAGAAGATGAACAAGAAGAAGACGAAGAAGAAGATGATGATGAAGAAGAAGATGAAGATATCGAAGAAGAAGACGATGGTGAAAAAATCATGGATGAATCAAACCTTCCAATTCTTGATACAACCAATTTTGTTAATTACGTTTCAAAATACTGGGCTGATTTACATAGTCTAGGTTTTGCCGCATATTATTTTTTTCAATTTTTGGGAAATCGAGCCTTGATATAACAACTAATTTTTTGAAAATGATTGCTTCAGAACCTTCATTTGGATATAATCAAACCACTGAAACTAGGACAATTATTAATAATATTTTGAAGCATTGGAAACAACTCGGAAATTCTTTGGATATTAAATTTTGTCCGTGTGAATTGACTGTGTACCATTTTGATAAAAAATCTGCTACAGAATGTAGAAAATGCCCAATTCCACCAAGGAAAAAAGGTTCTTCTTTACCAAAGTTAAACGAGATAGTCACATCCAAATCCTCAGCTGAAACATTAACATATGAAAGTCCAAGAGCTGTTATGTATTCACTTTTTCAAAACAAAGATATCCGAAAATCCATGATACAAAATAAAGAGAATAGTCTTGCAAATCAATGTGATTATTTGAATTCTTTTAATGATGGCATTAACTATCATCAGTCTTTAAGAAAAGAAAAAGAAGATACATCAACATTTGTTTTTAATATTGGATTAAGTTCTGATGTTTGTAACTTATTGTCAAAAACATACAAAGGTATTTGCGTCTTTTTGATTTACTTTATGGATCTTCCAAAGACATTTAGATATAAGGATATTTTTACACACGTTCCAATAATTATTCCTACAAAGAAAAAAACAATTGGTTACTACCAAGAAATGTGTAAAATTTTGATGAAAGACTTGGAAGATCTTCATTCAAATGGGTTTGAAGTAAACGATGAAAATGGGAATCCAACAGTTTTGAAAATCAATTTAATATCTATTTCTGGCGATATACCTGCATTATCTGCTATTACTGAAACTAAATATGCGTCTAATTTTCCATGTCTCTATTGTAAAATTCAAAGTGCTGGTAAACTTAATGAATCAACTCCAGAAGGTAAAAATGAGTCATTTTCGAGAAAAGTATATTATTATCAAATTAAAAAGAGAAACGCTGGAATAACTTCAATTGAAAACAATAAAAGTTCAGACATACTTTTACCTCAAGAAAACGAGATGTCACCCGTTAATATTAATACTAATATGAAAGAAATATTTGCTTCAAACTCCGAAGTTGCTGTGACCAATACCAATTTAGCACTCAATAGTGATACGGTTAACAAGGATGAAAACCATAATATCGATAATTTTCCAAATAATGGGAAAAGTGATGAATCAAAAACCGAGAGCGATCACAATGAGTTTGAATATGAAGCAACTTTAATAAATGCAGAGGCTGTTACCACTGTTCTGATGAAAGAAATGGCTAAAACAGATAAATTCAATCTCAAGGGAGAGTGGTCAATAAAAGCAAATTTCTTATTGAATCATTTTTCAGGATTGTATTTCATGAAAATAGTTAGTCCAGATTTGATGCATGAAGGATTTGAAAATATATTTGCTAAAAGAGTCACTGGTGTATTTGCGTAAATTGAACTCCAAACTTGCTTCATCTTTTCTTGATAACAAAAAATTGGTGATTGATAAGTTACATAAAAATGGAATGCTTGAAGAACCAAAAAAGAAAGATAAAATTTTTGGCACAGATATGGCAAAATCAAGAATTAAAGCCATTGATTTGAAAACACTATCACATTCATTTACCTTGATTCTTAGTTGTTTTGAAAATGATTTACTGGATAACAATGAGAGTAGTGATTATATAACTATAATTAAATGGTTGCTAGAGTTCAATAATTATATTCTTCTATTTTGCTCCAAAAATGTACCAAAATCATTTTTATGTGATAAGGATAACATAAATATGATAAAAATTGAATTTTTAGAGTTGATGAAAAGAATGGAATTAAAAAAAGAGGAGTCCAATGATTTCAGATTTTTAGAAACAATATCTGCATTACCAACCCATCAAATGTCACACCTGTTTGAGAAATGGCTCCAATTTGGTAGTTTCGTTGATAATTGGTGTTTTTTGATGGAAAGAACATGCAAGAAAATCAGGAATTCTGTTCTTCCTACTCGTAATTGCTATAAAACATTAAATAAAAGATTATCTGACATGACACTTAGAAACTGTTCTGATATTTTGAATTTTGAGGTAACTGATGGTGAGAACTTCACTGTGACAAGAACAAAAAAAATTTCAAACACAGCTGAATGGAAAGAGAAAATAGAAGAATTTTGCTCTTTGGAAGGTGAGGTTATAAACCCAATAATAAAGGAACATTCAAGTTTGATTTCAAGAAATACCAACATTGGGAATAAAATTAGTTGCGGACATGCAAAAATAAAGATTGATAATCACTGGAAGCATATTAAAATAAAGAAAACACTAAGTTTTGAAAACAAAGGAAGTGGTTCCATCAGATTGCTAATAGAATTTGTTACTATCCATTTGGAAAAACAATGGTTACCGACTGCTAATGACCAATTTGAATTTTGTTTATCCACAAAAGTAATTGCAGAAAATAACGATAACCAATGGCTATGGGTAGATGACAAAACTGATTTATGGGGAATCGATGTCATCAATCATTTGGATTGTAATTATGTGATTGATAGATATCCTGAATTCAACCATTTCTTTAGAATCAAACATTAGGTTTGTTCTTATGAATATTTTTCCATATTTCCAAGAATTTCATTTTTGATCCTTTTTACAGCAGTGCACCAGTAAAAGCTTGAAATGGAACTATTTGCTATCTAAATAATTGGCTCAGCTAATTTTGCCACATTTTAAGTTGCCTTAATTGTTGCTTTCTTTCTTTCTTTCTTTCTTTCTTTCTTTCTATATCAGAGTATTTATATCATAAGTAACAAGAATGTGTATTTAGTTACAGCTAAGATAATATTTATTTTAATTTATGGTATAATAACATATTTTTTTACAAACCAAAATACAGTTCAAGAAAATGGAAAACTAAGGAAGTTAAAACCACTTAATGAGACAAAGAGAAATCTTAAAATAAAACCAAAGATACTTTTGTCTCCTTCTGTTGTGTAAGTTTTACTAATTTTTCTTGTAAACTTGATATCAATATAATTGTTATTAAGTAAATAATTGAATAAAATCATGTGATATTAACGCTAATGAAGAAGAAAATATCATTTAATTCTTCATTTTGTAATTAGACATATTTTTGTGAAGCAATTTGGTGCAATGCAAAAAGTTACTATCTGGTCTTTCGGAGTGATATATTCTTTCTTCTTGTGTAAAATTGTGCAACGTCAAATGTTTGAAAGTTTGAGGCATCATTTTGCTAATTTTTATACTAAACTCAGGAAGCTAAAATTTTTCTCTTCAGGATTACAATTCAGAAAGGTATTTTATCAAATAAAATATGCATTGCTAGATATTATGGACACTTGGAAATTTAACCTATAGGCTATTAAAAGTGACCATTTTTGTTTAAATATTTTTGGATCATTCTTCAAAAAGTGATTTATAACAAAAAGTATAATAGTTTTGATTAGCTTACCTTAATTGTTATACTTTTTGTAATCAGTTACTTTTTGGATAATGCCATTTTTTTGGAGGTTTAATGACAAAAAATAAACAATTTCGGTAGCTGTTAGATCTCTTTTTCCTTGCTTATTTTGTTAATGAAAACAAAAATCACTGTCTCAGTAGATGAATATTCACAGTTTTCTTTGTTATTTATATTATTTGGAATTAATCCACGGTCTCTTTATTTGCTATTAACTTTTATCCACTAACTTTATTTATGCCGAATTTGCTTCATTTGTCATAGTTTTTTTGTCGAATATGTTGTTTAGTTGTTTGGTAATCAAATTGGGGTCATGTTATCAAAAATCAACAACTTAATATATTTTTTTGTTCTTTTATAGGGTTTTTATGCACAGGTCATTGCTATTATATTTAAGTTAATGCAGTTGCCAACCCTTTTAATTTTTATGTTTCAAATTATGATCAATAATAAGTTGTTCAATTTGTTTTAATCATTTTCGTTGCTTCAATCAATAAATATTATAAACTTTTCATCATAAAACGATACCATTTCAAATCTGCTTATTATTTTTTGTTGTTATGAATTTGAATATAGTTGTTGTCTTTGCATTGTGAATTGTTTGGAGGGGTCTAAGTACTTAACTTTGATGGCTTCATTATTAGATAATTTACTGCAAATTTCGGTATTTTACAATAATTTATATCTTTTTTTTGAGTTTTAAGGGATATTTTGGATGCAATTATGTTTTATTTGGTCTATTAAAGCGTAGTATGTGTTTAACTTGTTGTTATTGAGTATTATGAATGCTGAATGCTGGTTTTAGAAATTTTAATTTTCAGTTTTCAGATATCACCTACACTATTGAGTTCTTTTACTACAGATATAACTATTTATTTTATGTTTTAAGTTGCTATCTACAGTTATCACTATGCTATGATCATGTGTAACTGGTGGTTTGGGTTTATTGTCGTTATTTTTGTCATTTTATACATTTTATGAAAGTGCTTTTTAAGTACAGATTTAATTCAGAGCTTATTATATGATTACGTAATCCCGCTATTTTTTACTCACAGAATTTGCAACTCGCCCCATACTAATTTTGTATTAAGAAAGTTGCAATTACCAAAAAAAAAAGTTCGCAGCTTCCGACGGTGTATAGTTAATGAATTTGCTTGCTATTACAATTGTTTTATTTTAAAACTCAAAAATAATTTATTATCAGTGAAACGAATTTTTACTATTAAATACTTTCCTGGTAGTTTTGAAAACAGTTTCTTATCAAAGAATTAAATATCATATTATATTATAAATGTCAACAGAGAAAGGATATGAAGATACTGATTCACCACTAGGTTCATTACAAGAAGAAATTTCAAGCATAATTGAAACATTTGTTCATTTAGGTGTTCAAGTTCATGATTTTCAAGGAACTGAAGAGGCAAAACTTGGATTAGCAAATCATATAAATAAAACAATTACTAAATTACGTGAAATTAGCCAAAGAAACGATTTAAGTAATATAATGATACCAACAGATTTACTTAATTATATTCAAGATGGTAGAAATCCTGATATATATACTAGAGAATTTGTGGAAGTCGTACGGAAGATAAATCAATATTTAAATGGTAAATCACTTGCATTTGAAAAATTTAGAGATATTCTAGCTGCTTCTATTAAACAAGAATTTCCTGAATTAACCAATGAAGTTGATATGATTAAAATAAAGACAAGTATTTAACTTGAAGAGTAAATTAAATTAAATTAAATTAAATGCGGATAAAGAAATTTTTTCATGATAACTCCGTGATATCAAGCCAAGTATAAAAAAAATAGAATGTTTATCTACAAACTATAGTCTAAAATTTCTAATATAATAATTATGTAATATACTTAATGTACTATAATGAATTAAATTATGAGCAATAAATAACATAATTAATTAATTAATCAAAAATTTTGTAGTAAAAAAAAGTGTAATAAAATTAATAATTAAAAACGTGTTATCTTTAACAAATTAAATCAAAACGTCATATCTTATATAATTCTTTATTTAAAGTAAAATGAAGAAAACAATATAGAAATGATAAATAAATGATGCAGCACAGTTCTTTATCTTAAAACGGTAATTCAGTCCACTGCCTGTAAGTCCAAAATAAACAGAAAAAATTCATTTTTATCTATAATTAGTTTATTTAGTGCGAGGTCTTAAAATTCGAGGATTAAATTTCTCGTTTAGGTAATGCTAATCAAGAACTCCTTTTATTGATTGATAAGTTGATAGTGTTTCGAAATAAAATAAAGGGAAGAGTTCATTGTTATACTTATAATTCCTAGTTATTACTATGTAATTTAAATATTTTTCCCCAAGTTTTTGATTCCCTGTTATCTTTTTTTTAAGGTTGTTTTTATTGACAGGATAATTTTTAATTAGTTTTAGTTTGTTATTATCCAATAGAATTCACTAATCGCAAACTTATCTAAAAACTCTGCCTTTTTCACAATAAACTGACAGTTGCCGCTCTGGGAAGATATCACAGTATTTTTTCTATTTTGATGATTTGACGTTAATGTTATTTCATATTGAACCTATTATTAGAGACCCTGGCGGCTTGGACGTGACACTGCAGCTTTTACTAATTTTCAAATTGTTATTAATAAACTTAATTTGTATTTTATTATTATATTTATCTATGGATTGTTTAAACAGTAATGTATAAAATGTCATGCAATCATATATTAAATATATATTCGAATCTTTTGATATTTTATAATCTGTTATCTTTTGGTTTTTTTAAACTTTCACAACGCCTTATATTTGATTTTTTTTTATTTATAAGTAATTGCATATCCTTTTTTTTTACTCTTGAACGAAAACCGTTTCAAAATTTCACATTTTCCTTTTTTTATTTCCTCAATTTATTCTACTCTATTCTTTCCTATTATTTATCTATTTTTACTATTGTGTTTTACTAAATCAATATACAAGAATCAATATGGGTTATGCAAATTCTGGTCTCGGTTCAGCAGCTCTTATTTTAAGTCGAGATGATATTCCAATGAGTGAAGATCAATCTACATTCTCCGCAGCTGACATGGGTTATGTCATGTTTTGTACAGTTGGTGTTATGATTTTAACACCTGCAATTGGTATGTTTTATGGTGGTACTTTAAAAAGAAAAAATATTATTCAAATTTTATTTCAAAGTTATATGGTTACAGCATTAATTACTGTTCAATGGTTTTTATTCGGTTATTCTTTAGCTGTTTCACCATCAGCTTCAAATGTCATGGGTAATTTTAGTTGGGGTGCTTTAACTCATATTGGAGTTGGTCCATTCCTCGAAGGTGGTACAATTCCATCAATTATTTATTTTACATTTTCTGCTTTTTTCCCAATTGCAACAGTTCAAATTTTTGTTGGTGCAATTGCTGAAAGATCAAGATTATTACCATCACTTGTCATTGGTTTTATTTGGTGTACCGTGGTTTATTGTCCACTTGCTTATTCTACTTGGTGTTCAAAAGGTTTCTTATACACTTTAGGTGCTTTAGATTTTGCTGGTGGTGGACCAGTCCATATTGCATCTGGTGGTGCTTCACTTGCATATTCACTCTTTATAGGTCCAAGAAAAGATTGGTTTGATCCAAAAACAAAGAAAGAATATGAACCTCAAAATACAATTATTACATTTATTGGTGTTTCAATCATTTGGTTTTCATGGTTATGTTTTAATTCTGGTACTTTATTATCAGTTAGTACTAGAACAGGTTATATTATGGCAAATACACAAATTGCAGCTTCCAGTGCAATGATTGCATTTGTTCTTGTTGATTATGCATTTACTCGTAAATGGTCTTTAATTGCAGCATGTGAAGGTGCAGTTGCAGGTTTAGTTAATATTACTCCATCATGTGGTTTTTATACACCATATTGGGCATTTATTACATCAATCTTTGTTGGTGCATGTTGTAGATTAGCATATAGATTTAATGAAGCAACTGGTATTGATGATACTACTAGATCTTTTATTATTCATGGATTTGGTGGTATTTTAGGTTCAATTTGTCTTGGTGTATTTGCTTCACCTTATATTGCTGGAACTGATGGTGTTACAGAAATTGAAGGTGGTTGGATTTATCATCATTGGAAGCAAATGGGTTATCAATTTGCTGCATGGACAACATGTTTCTTTTGGTCAGCCGGTGCAACTTATATCATTTGTTTTATTGTTGATAAAATCCCTGGCTTAAAAGTTAAAGGAAACGATGAACTTGAAGCAATGGGTGCTGACTTGTATGAAATGGCTGAAATTGATGGTAATTATACTGATCAAATGTATCCACAATTCTCATTAAGTGCTATTAAAGGTAACTCTTTTACTGGTTATAATGATTATGAACTTGGCCACATTCATGTCATTGAAGGTGAAGGTGAAGGTGAAGGTAGCTCCAGTAATGAAACTGGTACCGATAAGGTTAGACCAGTTAAAGCTATGGAAGTTTAAGTTTGTTATATTTTTGTTTATTTCTGTGTATTTATTTTATTTACTCATACAAAGAGGAGTGTAAATATATCGAGTATATTTACATTCTATTTTACTTTGTTTTTCTTATTTACCGTTTATATTTTTGAGTATTGTTTGAATCAATATTTTATTTGCTTTTGTAATAATTGAGTATCAATTAACTTTCTAACTTTGTTAAATTATTCTGTCCAAATGGCTAGCAAGTGCAACAAAGACAATTTTTTTTTTCTTTTACAAAAAAAATGAGGACACCACCCCCGTACACCAAAAACAAGTGAATAAATTTTCATAATTTTCCAATTCACCATCGCTGAAAAAAAAAGTGTATGGAAAATTTAAAACTTCTCAGTCGTCGAAATTTATTGTATGTATTATGTATGAGGGTAACACTATGATTAACAAATACCAGGATTTTTCACCTTTGTATTTTGCTTATAAAGTTTAATTATAAAGGGAAACAACATTAGAAGTTATCATTATCCACAAAATGCTTTCCAGATCCACTGTTGTTGCTGTCAAGGCTAGTGCAAAGTCTCAAATGAAGACTGTTGCAGCTTCTAAAAACGTTTTTGTAAGATTCAATTCAACTGAATCAAAAGAATCTGCTAAATCAGTTAAACCAAAATCTTCAAAGAAACCATTTTATGATACTTATACCAATTTTTTGAAAACTCAAAAATTAAATGAACATGGTGAATTTACTTATGAAAGACCAACTGAAAAAGATTATGAAAATTCAGAACTTGCAAAACATATTAAAAATGCAACTAATGAAAAAGAGAGATTAATTGAAGAAAAATTAAAATTGTTAGCTGAAGAAAATGGTGTTAAATATGAAGATTTAAAGAAAAAATTTGATGAAAAAGTTAATGCTAAAATTGAAGCTGTTAAGTCTGAACATAAAGCAATTGCTAAAAAAATTGAAAATTTTATTACAAAATTATCATTACCAGTTAATGGTCCATCAAATTTGATTAATGATTTATTAGATAATTTATTACCATTTGCTGATAAATTAAATGAATCTGCAGCTTTTAATTATATTTATAAGATTGATCCAAATTTTGCAAAAGCATTTAGTAAAGTTATTAGAATTGAACCAACTCAAGAATCAGTTAATGAAATGTCTAATGCATTTCAAAATGGTCCAATTTCTCAAATTACAAATGAACAATATGAAGAATTAAAATCATTATTTTCAAAGCAAGAAACTGTTAAACCATCAACTGAAACTGAAGAAGTTCCAAAAAATATCAAACATATTAATGTTGATGGTCTTTCAGTTCTTGAAAGTATATTCTCCAATTTAAATACTTATGAAAATATTAATAGTGCTCCATTAATGAAAACAATTGAAAAAATTGATCCTGAATTTGCAACATTGTTAAAAAGTTATGAAAGTATAGATTCTAATAATGAAGAAACTTTAAAATCTAAATATGAAGAAATTTTGAAATATTGTTCTAATAAAGAATCTAAAATTTATAAATCATTTAGTGAAGAAGGTTCAAATGAATTTAAATTCATGGATGAAGCATTAAAACAACCTGTACCTATTGATTTAGCTGAAATTTATGAAGTTTTTGAATTTTATCCAGATTATTTTACTAGTGACTTATTCCAAACAATTACTAAGATTGATCCAAAATTCGGTAAATTATTGAATGAATTAGAAACTTTACCAGAAGGTAAAGAATTAGATGAAAAAAATGATGAAATTGATGCATATTTATCAAATAAAGAAACTCCAATTTATAAAGCAATGAATGATGTTAGTTCTGATGCATTTATTACATTAAGAGAAAAATTAGATGAAGAATGGGATAAAATGGAATCGACTGTAACTGTTGAAAAATTAGTTGAATATATTCTTCACAATGGTTTAGAAAGTGATGGATTTAAACTTATTTCTAAAATTGATCCTGAATTTGCATCATTAACAGCCAAACTTGCAACTGAAGAAGATAATGAAAAAGCATTAGGTGCATATTCTGCAGTTGAAGAATATTTACAAAAGCCAAATCCAATTTCTACTACATTAGAAAATAAAGATTCATTAAATTATAAACTTCTTGCAGATCATATTTTTATGAAATCTGATGAAAAAGAAATAACTAAAAATGATGATAAAATAGAATCTTCAAATACTCCAATTAAAAATGAAATTACAACAATATCAACAGAAAATAAAGTTGATTCAGCTCTTGAAGCTATTCAAAATGAAGATCAATCTAAACTTCCAGAAGATGTTGCTAAAATGAATGAAATGTATGATATGACAATTGGTATTATTAATGAAATTGAACAAGAATTAACTAATAATACATTTATTCCAGTTTCACGTCAAGTTAGTGCTAAATTAGATAAATTATTAGGTTTCCAACCAACATCTGAACAAGTTGAATCATCTGAAGCTTTAAAAGGTAGAGAATTACCAAAACAAAAAGATGAAGTTTTAGAACTTGCTGTAAATATTATTATGAAAGATGGTAAAAAGGAAGTTGCTAGAAAACACTTAAATAGAGCACTTTATTTATTATTCTTAGAAACAAGAAGTAATCCAGTTGAAAAATTAAAGGAAGCATTAGATATTGTTGCACCAATTGTTGTTACTAAAACTATTAAAACTGGTTTTGCAAAGAATTATACTGTTCCTGTACCATTAACACAAAGACAAAGAAATAGAATGGCATTATTATGGATACTAAATTCATGTGATTCTAAGGCATCAAATGATTTCTCTGTTAGATTATGTGATGAAATTTTACATGTCCTATCTGGTAAATCTTCCTTAATGGATAAGAGAGTATTAAGTCATAAAATGGCTATTGCTAATAGATCATACCTTACTATCTAAGTTTATTGATCTTACAACTTTCATTCTGTACATAAGTAAATACATATATATAACGATATCTATATACTACAACCCCCCTATTTAATAATAGAATCAATCGTAAAAGTTAAAAGAAATAGAGACAGTAAAACAAACCAAACCAACTCAATAATGGATTATCCTTCTTGCATGGCTTCGTTTTAAGCTATCCCACATTATGAAATATAAGAAAATCGTGGAACGTAATAGAAAAGGAATTAATTAAATAAAAGAAAAAAAAAATATTTTTAATTAGAAAAAGGAAAAAGTCTCAACAATCGAAGCTGTTTCATATTTGAACTTTTCTTCTCTCTCATACATAATGCAAGACATTGTTATACTAAACATTCTGTCTCTATTTATTAAAACTTATGATGATAATACCGAGAATCTCTTTTCGAAATTTTTATTTTCGATTTCCTCTAGTTTTTTTCTAGTATTTACGTTACTTTAACTATTTATAATTCTACTCTATCTCTCTTTTTTTTTACTGAACTAATATATCTATCTCTCAGATATACACAATCTTATCAAATTAGGAAAAGAAAATTGTTTAATTAAATACTATTGAATATTTTATAAATAATAGTAATATGGATACAGATTTCAGTAATCAAGAAGTGAATGATAACAGGAATAGTAACAATAATGATAATATTAGTAACAATAAATTGAAAAAAACAATTAAACGTGATGATAAACATTCAATATATGATTCTGAATCAAAAAGACTTTATTATAATAGTTGTTTACATCCAAGATTCAAAGAAACAAGGGCATTGTTTATTGCAAATATTGAACCACAGTTTGATATTGAAAGATTTAAAAATCTACTTATTGAAGAAGCTGAAAATAATGGTGGTATTATAGAGAGAGCTTGGTTAAATAATAATTGTACTCATTGTTATGTTCTTTGTTCAACAACTTCAGGGGCTGTTGCAATTAGGAAAAGATTGAATGGTAAAACATTGAATATTAAAGATAATAAAGATAAAAAAGATAATAAAGATAATAAAGATAATAAAGATAATAAAGATAATAAAGATAATAAAGATAATAAAGATAACAAAGATAATAAAGATAATAAAGATAATAAAGATAATCAAGACAATAAAGACAATAACGATAATAATGATAATAAAGACAACTTTGATAAAGATTTAAAAGAAGAAAGTGAGATTTCTAATGATTGTAGAGAAGAAAAGAAAGATGATGAATTTGATTCAAATATCAGTTCAAATGAAGAGAGTGAGAAAGATGATATTGATAATAAAATAAAGGAAGAAAATAATAAACAAGATAAAGAGATTGAAAGTAAAGACAATGAAGAAAATAAAAATAATAATCATAATGAAGATGAAGAAATGATTGATCAACAAGTAGAAAATTCTTCAAATGAAGATACTAATAATAATAATGAAAATATTCAAAGGAATGATAATATAAATCATAATTTATTTGTAGATTTTATTCCTGTAAAAGCTGTTGACAGTTGGATTGAAGCAGAAAGAGAAAATCCAGTTGATGCTATATGGAGGATATCTTATTTTAGAGAACCATCAATTGCAAGACCTGGAACTAAATTTAAAATGGCAACTCATGTTATGATTAATTACCCTAATGATTCAGCAGGCTATGTAAGAGGACGGCTCCCACGTACTAATAGTAATTCACATGATTCCATTGACACTTACAAACCATTATTATTAATAAGTAGAGATAACCATAGAGGTAGTAATCAAACTCGAAGTATTGGAAGATCAGAAGAGAGACGAAATAGGAGTAATGATAGAAGAGATAGAAGAGATAGAAGAGATAGAAGAGGAAGAAGCAGAGATCACGGGGACAGAGACAGAAATAAAGACAGGAACAGAGACGGAGATAGAGATAGAGACAGGGAACGCATTTCATTCAACTCAAGAATATCTAAAAGACCACCTCAATGAAGAGCTGATGTATACATTCCTAAATATTGAGAGACAAAAAATTCTAAACTATGATTTTTTGTTTTCGAATATAATAATAGAGATATATTAAGTATTAGATAAATTTATATATTATATATACAAGACTTTTTTTATAATTATTTAATTAAAATTTTAAAGATGCCAAAAACTTTTGATTAAATTACAAATACCATTTTGTTCAGTTTCTATTATATAAATACCATAAACTGATACCCAAGTACCAAAATTTAACATAAACATGGCTATTTTATTCCAAATACCAAACTTTCTTATTGGAATATAATCAATAATACAACTTTTCAAACCATATCTTGCATGTAATGCAATTAGAATTGCTAATGTTGCATCCACAATTGGATAATCAACACCTGCAATAAATGGGAAAATAACTAATGGTGTCATTCCTAAAATAACCATTCTTTCATAAGCCCATTCAAATGAGCCATGTGTAATATCAGATTCTGGTGGTACATATGCATCATTGACGGTACCAATAATATTACCTGGTGCTTCTTCCTTTAGTTTAAAATTAGATAATTTTGGTAATTTTGGTAGACGTGGTTTTAGTGAAAAATTTCTTGATAATATTTGAAATTTTGGTGCTGTAATAATGGATGGCTTTAATAATCTTGTTGTCAACATTATTTTAACGCTTTTCTGTATCTTCAATTAAACTTAGTAATGGATAAATAAGAATAGTAAAGTGATTAATATGTGTAAAAAAAATCCAAAATAGTAAATTATAAAATAACTCTAAAAACATGGTAAAAAAAATATTCTATGGAGAGCGAAAGAAAATTACTATGAATTTATTAATCTTTGTTATATACTTATTTTACATGATATAATATATCTATTTAATATATAAAACAATAAATTTAACCCCAAGTTGCTGGAGCAACTTCATTATCATCTGAGAATGGATCGTAGTCATCCTTTTGAGCTCTACTTGGAAGATTGTTTATTTTAGGACTTTGAAGAGCACTCCTTTTGGCTGGAATTGGTGGAGGTATTTTCTTTTTATTTAAAGACGAAGACGAGGAAGAATATGCCTTTACCGGTGGATTTTCTTTTACAAACCTATCCTTTGAAATATAACTGTCACTATCATCATCATCATCATCATCATCATCATCATCATCATCATCATCATCATCATCGTCATCGTCATCTTCATCACTATCATATTCCCCACTGTAATTTTTACTTTGCGTTTTAGGCTCAGATCTAGATTTAGGTGTTCTTACCGCTGCTGCTGAAGATGATGATTGAAGTGGTTTTTGATTAACAGGTTCATGGTCAGATTCATAATCTTGCATTGAATCATAATCTGAATCTGAATCCGAATCATCATTATTTTTAACTCTGGCTTCACTTGGTACACTTTGTTCTTCATATTTCTTTAATGAAACAACTAAATCATCATTACATTTAAGTAAAGGACCTAATAATTCTTCTTTATTAACTAATTGTAAATATCTTAAAACTTTTCTTCTAATTGCACGACATTCATCAAATGCATCATTTGCTTTAATTGAATGAATTGATAATTCATCTTTATCAAGACTTGATAAAATATTTAATAAATTTGTTGCCATTATATTTGCTTGTGCAATTAATTGCATAATTTTTGGAGCTTCCTTTTCATAATTAATTCTTGGAATTTTAAATTTTTTATCTAATTCTGCATTTGTTTTTGGTCTATTAATTTGACTATCACGAGAATTAAATCTTGAATATGAATTGTCATCAATTGATTCATTATAACTATTGTATCTACTAATGTTATTATTATTATTACTATAACTAATATCATCATCATTATCGTCATTACCAAATGGTGCATAATCCATATCAGCTTCATCATTCATAAAATCAGGAACTTCTGTACGATCATATTTTGAAGAAGAATATTGTTGAGTTGATCTCTTTTTTAATCTTCTACCTTTCATATTTCTTTCATATAATAAATTAATATTTCTTAAACGATCATCATCATGAAATTCATTATACCAATTTGACATTAAAGAACGTGCTAATTCTGCAACTTTCCTATTTGGAACATTATTTAAATTAACAGAAGATGAAGAAGATGGAGCAGATGGATCTTTTAAATAAAATTGTAATCTATTTAAAAGTTTATCATCATCACATAATGATTTAATTTCATTACCACCATTAACAATTAACAAATCTAAAATTTTTAATGCATTATATTGATCTTTTGCATCTCCATATTTTAATTTTTTTCGTAATGCCCTTGCAGCTTCAATTGGACCTGGTTCTGAAAAATCTTTTTGATTTCTTATAGCATCTAAAAGTGAAGATAATTGAGTTTCAATATAATAATCATCACCTGATGGTTCATTTTGAGCACAACAATCATTAATAATAGAAGTGACTGCAGTATATTGGTGAGTGTTTAAAAAACCCATACTTTTTTTAAAGAAATATTCAAATTAATAAGAAAAGAAAAACAGAAAACGGGAGGATATTTTAAAACGTAATTGATAATTGATAAGGGGGTATTTTCAAATCCAATAAATGATCAATTAATTTAGGATACTTTTAAAGAAGAGAGAAATTACGATAAAATAAGATAATATAGAAATTCAAGTAATATGAAAAGATGAATACAATGTTTCAAATTTATGTGATAGTAAAGAAATTGTTACTTATTTTGGCCCCACATAAATTTGACTAATTAATTAATTAATTTCTGATTAGATCAGTGATATATTTAATAAATTATGACGACTTCGTATTTTTTGTTGCTAATTATTAATTATCGCTATCTAACAATACTCTATGGTTATTTTTAGTGTGTGTATGTGTGTGGCTCAATTTATTTTTACTGTTGCACATAATGTATTAACTACGATGAATTATATTACCCCGAGTGGGATTTATATTGCATAGCTTTGATATAGTTTGCTATCTTTTAACAACAATATATTATTCAATTATACGAGGGCAATAAATTTGAAGTAGACTTGTAAAAAGTGTTTATTTATAATCAATTGGTTTCTTAATTCAATCAACTAATCATCCAGTCTCCGACCCGCAATTCGAAATGTAGCAGAATCATACAGAATAGGACTTTTGGATTAACAGACAGTTTTGAACATTAAATGTCTCTTGTACAATTAATTGACCATTTTACTAAGACTTTAAAGACTTAATTTCTAAAAGTGATTATAATATTCTTGAAAATGAACTATTATATAAAAAGAACTTTGATCAATGCAAGCAATTATGCGATTACTGTATGTTTTTACATAAAAAGCAACGTTCTTTGAACTTTTCAAATTATTTTTTTGATATTTTTTTTGTGCGTCGTTTTCATTGGCACACATAAACTGAAAAATTTTCCAGCGTTCTCAAATTCTGGCAATTTTATATAAAAGCACTCATTCCCTCTTTTTCAATCTATTTCCTCATCTTACACACTTTTTGTTACCATTCTGTTTTTCTCCTTCTCTTTTGATCAGATTTTCATATCATATTATCAATAGCATATACATATATATAGTACAAAAATGGTAAGTACTATCATTAATAATTTATCCGGCTAAAGGATCTAAAGATATTGTTCATTTGTGAACGTATGTCATGTTTAAAACCTGCAGTTTATTTATTTTCCATCTAATATTAGTCTAATCTTTTATTCTTAGAAGGTTTAATATTTCAAATTATTTGAGTAATATAATCAAAGGAACTCAGGACATGCATACTTTTCAACTACACAATTCTATGGATTCCTTAATTAATTTCATTTCTCTTTAATTTTTTCATTAAGAGTGTATTTGTTTGTATGCATGTCTTGCTTTTCTTTTTTTGTATTTCTTTTTTGATAAAAATATTTATCTTTTAAGATTAAAGGCTGGGAAATGTCATTTATTTATTGACATTTCCAGTAGAGGATTAAGTTTCAGGAAGATTAATTAATCAGTTTAAGTTTGACTCGTTTACTTGATGACCGATACCTAATTTTTTTTTTCATTAAAAAAATTAATTAGAGTTAACGAGTTACTAACATATAAAATAATAATATTATTATTATGATTATTTTTTATTCTTCTCCTCAATGATACAGCCAGCAAAAAAAGTTGCACCAGCTCCTTTAGCCACTAAAAAATCTAAATCAGTTTCATCAAAAAATCCATTATTTGAATCTACTCCAAAGAATTTTGGTTTAGGTCAAGCAATTCAACCAAAAAGAAATTTATCAAGATTTGTTAAATGGCCAGAATATATTAGATTCCAAAGACAAAAGAAAATTTTATCTTTAAGATTAAAAGTTCCTCCAGCTATTGCACAATTCTCTAATACTTTAGATAAAAATACTGCAGCTGAAGCTTTTAAATTATTAAATAAATATAGACCAGAAACTTCTACTGAAAAGAAAGAAAGATTAACTAAAGAAGCAGCTGCAATTGCAGATGGTAAAAAGAAGGAAGATGTTTCTGAAAAACCATATGTTGTTAAATATGGTTTAAACCACGTTGTTGGTTTAATTGAAAACAAGAAGGCAAAATTAGTTTTAATTGCAAATGATGTTGATCCAATTGAATTAGTTGTTTTCTTACCAGCTTTATGCCACAAAATGGGTGTCCCATATGCTATCGTTAAAGGTAAGGCTAGATTAGGTACTTTAGTTCATCAAAAAACTGCTACAGTTGCAGCTCTTGTTGATGTTAAAGCTGAAGATGAAACTGCATTAGCTAAATTAGTTTCAACTATTAATGCTAATTACATTGAAAAATACGATGATTCAAAGAGACACTGGGGTGGTGGTATTATGGGTGCTAAAGCTCAAGCTAGAATGGCAAAAGCTGCTAAAGCTGCAGCTGCTGCTGCAACTAAACAAGCTTAATTTAATACATAAGAACTTGTAATTTATAAAATATCCTACATTTGTATTTTTTCTATATAATTTTCATTTAATCGTTACTACCGTATAAATATTATTGTAATTTGTTGATGTAAAGAGAAAGAATATATTACTTAAAAGGGAAGTTACCCATGTTAAAGACAATTTTGATAATTTGAGATGTGACTGCGAAGACACCTCACACCACACATAAACCTTTTAAAACTTTAATGTGAGTGGTGCGTGGGTGGGATTCCAGTTTGGAACGTGAAAAAAAAAACATTTCAACTAATATTTTTCTAGTAGTAGTGATTGTGTTCGCTTACACGCTAACAAATGTCGCTCCATCTTTACACTCTATAGTATTACTCAAAAATTATTATATACAGATTTTTAAAATTCAATTTTGATACTTTCATTACATCTTTTTGAATTTTGTCATTTAACAACCGAATTTAACAGATACAAGTATGTTATATTTAAAATTACAGAATATGTTATTGGTGAATCATGTGCAATAAACAGTGAAGAGAATTAAAAATATGTTGAAATTTAAGTCAAATAGAGAACATTACAAAAATTACTTAATAGAAGAAATAAATAATCCTAGTTGTCAGATGATATAATAAAAATTAAAACTTTTCGAAAGAGTGTATGTTACAGTTTAATTTCCTTTCAATATATGGAGAATAAACATTCATTTGTCAATAGATACTGTAATGATTTCAGCTATTGAAAATATTATTCAAAACTATTATCATTAACTTCCTTAAAATAATGCTAAAGCACATATAACATTAATTTACAACTATAATTCCTAAATAATTCAATAAGATTACTAACATTACAATATTTTTATTTATTTTATTACTTTTGTTTTACTACAGAATGTCTAAGTCCAAGAACCATACAGCACATAACCAAACCAAAAAGGCTCACAAAAACGGTATCAAGAAACCAAAGACCAACAGATACCCATCATTAAAGGGTGTTGATGCTAAATTCAGAAGAAACCACAGATGGGCTTTACACGGTACTGCTAAAGCTTTAGCTGCAAAGAAAGCTGCTGCTGCTAAATAAATTAATTAAATAGTTATATTTTATAAACTGTATAATTTCTGATTAATCTTTCTGAAAATTTAAATTTACTAACTGTAAACTCAATGTAATTTTGATATACTTTAAAATTTTATGTTGCATGTAAAAAATATAAAAAGGCTATAGTGATGAGAAGGACTATTACCTAATTAGGAAATAATCATTCAAATTGCCCTGTTTTTAAAAATAATTTAATAAGTTGATATTTGCCCTTTCCTAATTTCTTTCTTGTTTATTCATTAAGTTACTTTCTTCTGTAACTTCAATTGTTTTCTAATTTGACAAATCAACCAAACTAAGAGTTAAAATGACAGAAGAGCAAAATCAACAATTAACTAACGATCAATTTATTTTAAATAGTATTGATAGTGTCGAAAAAGTAACTGAAGAATTATCAGAATTAGTAATGTACCCCACCATTATAAACTTGCTTCAGTAATTGTAATTGCGACAAACCTGTCTTAAGAACCTTTTTACTAACATCAATGTTTTATTTATAAATTTGTAACTCAGTTTTAATTCAGTCTATTAATAAATCGAATACAACTGATCAATGCATTAGATTGGAACATATAGAAAATACTGATTCTGAGGAAGAAATTAAAACTTCTTGTTTTGCTATGGATGAATTGGAGCATGATATTAAAGTTTTATCGAATGAGGAGCAGGAAGAGATTAATGAAATAAAAGAAGTTCTAAACTCTATTATTGCCGATAATAAATTAGACAATACCAATGACAAAAACGATAATAGCGATATTGATGATCAAAATATCACTTTAACTGCAGGTATAATTTCAGACAAGAAGAAAAATCCCAAAAAAAAGAATTACAAGAAAAGGTTTTATAAAAAATCAAAGAAACCATCAAAACAAGCCTCTGATTCTATTTCATCAGAAAAGGAAACAATAAATCATGATAAAATACACCCTCCTTCAGAAAATAATAAGAAAATTCATATTACTGAAAGTTTCAATAAAGAAGATCACAGAAATGCAGATAATGTCGAAGAAAGTAAAAGCAAATCAAACAAAAAAAGATATGGAAAATTCAATCATAATAAAAGAATTAGCTATTTAATTCCAACGGATGCCATTCCAATTGTCTTATCAAACAACTTTAATAATCATCATAGAAACTATCCAGATGATAATTACCGGTCTTTTCCTCCAAAATATATTCGTGTTCCTTATGAATCAGCCTTAGAAGTTAGGTCAAATTACTCTTACAAGAATAATTACAATTTAACTGGTAACTCATCCACCCAAAGAAAAGATATTGAAAAAAAATACGACGATAACATAAAACAGAAAAAATATTATCATAAACAACAATATAAGTATTTTCCAATAAGAATAAATGATTCATATTATAATCACAATCCCTTCCCAAGATACTATAATAGTAAAAAACCGAAGGAGAATAACATAGAGAATAAACCTGATATCGGTGACTCTGAAAACAAGGAATTGATTGCAGTCAAAAAAGTGGATGAAACTACTGAAACTGAAGAACTGGCTACAATTATAAATGGTTGAAGATAAACATATTTTGCTTTTATATCTTGTTTGCGAATTTAACAAATCTACATCTTTTGCTTTTCATTACTAATAGTATCATCATTTTTGCCTTTTTTTGTATTGGCACTTACAAAATTTAGTTTAGTGTTACTGGTGTATTTAATTACTTTATAATTTAAATCAATTTAACATTGAAAATTCATTTTTTTTTGCGAAAAGATATTAAAGAAAAGAAGAAAGAATTAACTAATATTATATAACCTAATCATCATTCTTATCTTTGGAACCTCTTAACAAACCGGTTCTTCTAGCAGCAATTAAACCTGCCTTTTGACCAGAAACAGCACCTCTAGAGATAGTTGAAGCTTTACCAATATGTTGATGGTTACCACCACCATGAGGGTGATCAACTGGGTTCATAGCAACACCTCTAGTCTTTGGCCATGAGTTTCTCTTAACTCTGTATTTATGGAATGCTCTACCAGCTTTTAATAATGGTTTATCAATTCTACCACCACCAGCAACGACACCAATAACACCTCTAGCATCTGAAGAAATGATTTTCTTTGCACCAGATGGTAATTTAACTCTGGTTTTGTTTTCATCTGGGTTGTGTCCAATAATGATAACGTAGTTACCTGAAGTTCTACCTAAAGCACCTCTGTCACCAACTTTTTCTTCAACGTTGGAAACAATAGTACCTTCTGGTAAAGAACCTAAAGGTAAAACATTACCAATGTTAAGTGAAGCACTCTTACCACAGTAAATGAATTGACCGGTATAAACACCTTCATTAGCAATAAAAGTTTCTTCTCTTAATTTGAATCTGTATGGATCTCTGAATGAAACTTTAGCTAAAGGAGCACCTCTACCTGGATCATGAATGATTTGTTTGACAACACCTCTAATGTAACCGTGTCTTTCAGCATAATCTAAGGTTCTTAACTTAGCAGCACCTTTTCTTAATCTGGTGTGGGAAGTGAAAATGGAACCTGCACCCTTTCTTTGGTTTCTAATAACTCTACCTGTAATAAAATAACGATTAAAAAAAAAACAAATAAAAAATGTTAGTAATCTTGATAATTAATATTTTTTTAACTTACTAATACATGTTATCCTCTTCTTTCATTTTGAAATATCTGAAATTATAGTATTCAGGAATAAATTAAAAGTTTCTTACTTTTGTTATTTATAGATGGTAAGACATTTTATAATAATTTCATAATGAAGAATAATTTCAATTTCGGGTTTCATGGTAAACTAAATATAATCATTTATTAGTTCTTTACAAACTATATTTTATACTTATTACTTTAAACATTGACTATTTTTGTAAACTGATAAATCATTTTTTTATATTAACTTGATTTAAATCATCGGAAGAATAACATGTTTAATATCGTCGTTATTGACATAGTTGTGAAACATACCCATTGTTGAGGTTTGAAAATAGGTTCTTGGCTATTAAAGTAGAAGTATCAAAAGGTTGAAATGATAATTCTTTAATATAATTATAATGTATAGTAGAATAATAATTTCACCAAATCTTCAACAGCGACGCACTGAAAAAAAAAAGTAAAAAAAAAACTTGCCAAATTTGAAAACGTATTGAACGAAAATTTTGAGTGCTTAAAAAATTTAAAGCGAGGGTTTCCCACAAACTCACGTGCTTGAGACGAGGTCTTGTATTTACGGAATAATATTTTGTTTTAAGAAAAAATTAGCGGCTTCTGGAGTTAAAATTCCGAGGAATTTTGACAGTTCTAATGTAAAATGTGATAAGATAAGAAGGCCGGTTGTTGTGTGATAATTTATTGGTATATATAACTTAATTGAAACCATTGGAGTACAAAATCTAATTCAATTAAACAAATAGGTATATATATAAAGGTACTTGTTTTACCAATTGCTTGATTATTAAGGTTTAAAGAAATAAAATTTATTTGTATTAAATATCATTAGCTAAGCTATCTCTAAAAGAAAATATGAGATTAACATCAATTTCAGCAATTTCAGTTTTAGCCTGTTTATCACAGGTAGGTGCAGATACTTTTCATATAGAAAACCCATTGAAATTATCAATTGCTGATGAAGTATTTGAAATTAATGAATTTATTGCAGATAAGGAACCAACTTTACAAGAAATGTGGGGTGAAGAATGGCCATTTGATGGAATTCCAACATTTGCACATTTAAATCATTCAAAATGTTTATTATCACCGGATGAAAATTTCGATATTGGTATTATTGGAGTACCATTTGATACTGCAACAACTTATAGATCAGGTGCTAGATTTGGTCCAAGAGCAATTAGGGATGCATCACAAAGACAAAATTCATTAAGAGGTTTTAATACAAGAGCTGGAATTAATCCTTATAAAAATTGGGCAAAATTCTTAGATTGTGGTGATATACCAATTTCACCAATGGATAATGCAATTGCACTTAAACAAATGACATTAGGATTTAAAGAATTATTAATTAATAGAAAATCTGAAATTGATAATAATCATGCACCAAGATTAATTGCTTTAGGTGGTGATCATTCAATTACATTACCACATTTAAGATCATTAAATAAAATTTATGGTAAGATATCCGTTATTCATTTTGATGCACATTTAGATACATGGTCACCAAAGGGATATCCAAGTTATTGGTCATCAAATCAAAGTGATTTCACTCATGGTTCAATGTTATGGATGGCTAGAAATGAAGAATTAATTAGTGATGATTCTAATGTTCATATTGGAATTAGAACTAGAATTTCTGGTAATGATTGGGATGATTTTGATGATGATTCAAGACAAGGTTGGAAAAGATATTCTGCTGATGATATTTGGCTTGATGGACGTCCAGGATTAGATAAAATAATTAATGAAATTAAAGCAAGAATTGGTAATGAACCAACATTTATTAGCGTTGATGTTGATTGTATGGATCCAGGATTTACACCAGGAACAGGTACAATTGAACCTGGTGGAATGTTACCAAGGGAAGTTATTTATATTTTAAGAAATTTAGATCTTAATTTAGTTGGTGGTGATGTTGTTGAAGTTGCACCAAGTTTTGATCATGCAGAAATTACAAGTACTAATGCGGCACAAGTTGTTTATGAATTAATTACTTCAATGGTTTCAAAGGGTAAACCATTACCACAAATTGAGAATTAAAAAAAAATTAAGTATTATTTTTTTGGAGTTTCTTTTTAATTTTCAAACTTTATGTAAACAATTAGTAATTTTTTTTAAAAAATTATTTAATGATATTATATAATAATTAATAATATTATAAAACCAATATTAAAGATTAAATGAATTTTAACTAATATTTATCAGATAACAAGAAAGCAGCAAAATATTTAACAGCGGCATAAATTTCTTTACCAACAGGTACGATATATTTTGAAGGTAATAAGAAACCATGAGTACCTGAATCTCTTAATTTTAAGACGAAAGCCCAATAAGCTTTATTATGATACATATAATCTAAAGCGGAACCTGCACCCATACTTGGTAATAAATCAGCACCTTTATCTTCACAAGCTTTTAAAATTTCATAATATTTACCAGATTTTAATCGTATTGCTTGACCTAAACCATAAGCTAATTCTAATAAATTTTCTTCATCCCTTGGTAAAATATCACAAGAATAAGCATAAGGGTATAAAACTTCTTCAGCATAAGAATGTAAATCTATATAAGCATAAATTGGATGTGAATGTTTTGTTTCATTTAAATATTTATCCCAATTATAACTTTCTAAAGCTTCAAATTCAGATTCACCTGAATAATCATCACTACAAGGTGATTCAAAACCTGAAGTAAAATGGAAACCAAATGAATGATCAATATCAATACCTGGACATCTTGGATTAAAAGTTTTTTGCCTATTTTTCCTCCATAATCTTTCACTTTTCCAAGTAAATTCATAACCATCAGGATTCATTACAGGTAAAAAGAAGAAATCTAAATTTTCTAAATATCTTCTAACAGCTAAATTACCATTTTCATAATCTGATAATAATTGAAATAAAATAAAACAAGATGATGAAATACTAACCCATTCACGAGCATGAATACCACTTGTTATAACAACAGTTTTAATTGAATCACTTTTTTTATCACTATGAACTGATAATCTAAGTGCTTTCATTGGTCTACCTTCAAAAGTATTACCAATATATTCAACTGTTAAAATATCAGAATAAGTATCAACTAATAAATCAAACCATGCATAAATTGAATCTAAATCTCTATAATTTTTAAAAAAAATTTCAGTATTTGTTGAAATATCATTATTAATATTAATAAGATTATCAATATTATTATTATTTGAATTATTTATTAAATTTGATTCAGGGAATGTTTCAAAAATTGTTTGTGGTAAATCTAAAATTATTATATTTGATTTAAAATTATAATCTGATAATAAATTTAATAAATTTTTACCATTTAATTTATTAACTTGAACATCAATAAATTTATGAGATTTTGATTTTTCCCAAATTGGTATATTTAAATTATTTATTGAAAGTAAAGCGATATCAAAAAATGAGTTATCATTATCATCATCATTATCATCATCATCATCAATCCAATCATATAATCTTAAGATATATTGATTTTTATATTGTTCAAACATTTCTAAATCTCTTAAATTATCATTATTATCATTATTATCAATATTAACTATTTGAGTATAATATTTAATATTATCATTGTTTAGAGTTTCAATTTTACTTGATAAATCTGAATTTTCAAAATTTTCAATTTGATCAATAAAGTTTTTAACCATTAAATTATCCTTTTTATTAAATAAATTTAAAAAATTAAAATTTTCATTATTTATAAAATTGAAAATTGGATAATCAATAATATTTTTATTTGGTAATAAATTAAAAGCATTAGTAAAATTCAAATTACAAAGACAAAATAATATCAATAACTGAACAGTTGATGACTTCATGGTTGTCTATGTAAGATATAATTGTTGGATTGTCAGTATATAAATATATAAGCAATAAAATTCAGAAAAGAATAAAATGGTATCAACCTCTCCATCTATGTAGTTGCAAAATGTGCTAGCAATTCTACCTTCACACAATTAATTAATTTGATAACCGCAACACCTGATAATTAATTGCTATATATAATATAAAATATAATATAATATAATATAATATTATATAATATAATACTATTATTAAGCGCTGTCCGGGGAAATTTCCTGTCATTGTTGCGTAAAATTTTCACACACAAAATAAAAGTATAAATTGAAAT
>JAJLVP010000271.1:0-90632 GCA_030570435.1 Pichia ethanolica | reverse complement strand
CAGATAATTTGATAATTTGATAATTATTTAATAATTATTTAATAAATATTTAATAAATACAATTATATGGTTTATAAACAATATATATTAAATAAGATAGAGAACAATTATTAAATTTTAGTTTTGCCGTGTACCCGTTTTAATGAATATAAATGAAAAGAAAATTGTTTTATTAATACAATTTTATAACAATTAATAATATTAAAAGGAAAATGATTAAATGATTGATTAAATGAATGGGGATATAGGATATACACTGTAAATTGTAAAAAGAAAGGTGTAAAGAATTTTAAAAATAAAAATATAACATAATAAAATGGGTAACAAAATTAACAATCCAACAATTTAACAATTAAAATTGAATAAAATTTATCTTAATTTCATTGGTCTAATTATTTGAAATCTAAAAATTCTGACATCACTAAAAAATTGTATCTGAGGAGATAATACATAATACATGATACATAATATACGCATGTCCCGGATAAATCATGTATACTATATTTTACAATAAAATTGTATTAGTAATTAACAAATAAATAAATTAATAAATAAATTTTAATTAATAATATGTTTAAAATTTTTAGATCCGGGATTTGATTACCGAATGTTCTTCTTTTCTCTTATTACAATATATTATAATATAATATAATATACTATACTATATATAGTAAATGAAAGAAAAAGAAATGAGAATTGAGAAGTGAGAAATTTTTAAATTTCTAAATTTTTAAAAACATAAGACTAAGCCTAAAATGGACAGACAGACAGAAAAAGAAACGAGAAAAAAATGAAATTAATTAATTATTTAATTAATTAATTAATTAATTTATTTATTTTTTTATTTTTTAAATTTTTTATTTTTTAAATTTTTAAATTTTTCGGAAAAAATAATTAATTTGAAAAAAATTTTTACAATGAAGAAAAAAAAAACATTCAATATTTATTTTTACAATTAGTTGAATAATAAGAATCTCCCCTCTCTTTTCATTTAATTTGTTTGTTTATTTGTTTGTTTATTTATATAAATCTATAATAAAATAAAAATATTATAGCAACCAACAATAAAAACACAATAATTAAGTAATTTAATATTAAGTTCAATTTTTACCCCCTCTTAAACTGTTGAAATGGCTGTAACTTTAATTTAACGATTACTTTAAATCGTTATTAAATTTAACTAAGACTTTATTAATTAATTAGTTTATTATTATTATTTTTAAAAGATTTGTTGATTTCAATAATAAATCAATAGTAAATCAATAAACAGATCAACATAAACTAATTGATTTGATAATTATCAAAGTAATCGTAAACAATTGAAAGTTTTCAAATTCTTGTTAAAAATTCTATTCTAATTGAAATTGAAGATTTTAATTGAATATTCTCCCAATTATTTCTTGCATTATTTGTAATTTCTTAAATAAATAAAATAAATAAAATAATCAAAATAAAACAGTCAAACTTAATTTTCTGATTATTTAATTATCATTTATTTGTCCCAGCTTTGTTTCTCTTTTCACTTTCCTCTTTTCTTGTTATATTTTTTTTTTTTTTGAAAGACAATTATCTTTTCTTTTTATTTTCCTTTCTTTTTATTTCCCTTTATTTCTCTTTATTTCTCTTTTCTTTTCTTTTGTTCTACTTCCCTTTCTTTCCCTTTTGTTTTTCCTTGTCTTTTCCATTTTACTTATTTATCTGTCCTTTTCTCCTTCTTTTTACTTATTTTATATTTATCTCCTGTCCTTACATTTTAATATTCATTGTTTTAAATCTATTTTAATTCTTATTCTTATTAATTGTTTAAATTATTTATTATAATAATAAAATTAAAATATTAATATAAAGAAATAAATAAGAAGAAAAGAAGAATTTTATTATTATTTTATTTTATAAAAAATTCATCAAAACTATTCTTTTTATTTATTTTTATTATCTTTTAATTATAATGAATTTGGATCAGGAAGCAAAAACTTCATTACCTCCTTTATTAAAAATTATATCTCCAAATCAATCACATACAACTTTAAATAATATGCAACAACTTAGTAACAATAATAATAATAATAATAATAATAATAATAATAATAATACTAATAATAATAATAATAACAATCATAGTAATAGTAATCATTATCAATTACAAAATCAACAATTAAATTCACTTTATTATCAATCATCAAATAATAATAATGTTGAACCTTCGGTTTTAAGATCAATTAATGATTATAATTCAAATAATACTAATGTTAATCATTTAAGAACTACAACAAATGGAACTAATTCACCAACTCAATATTCTTTATCAAATACTAATAATACTAGTAATGGTAATAACATTCAATTAGATAATATAGATACCTCGGATTATTTAAAATCAAGACAATCTCCTTTAATTCCAAGTTATTATCAACATTTACAACATCAATATGATTATCGTACAAATCAACAACAACAACAGCAACATCATCATCATCATCATCATCAACAACAACAACAACAACAACGTCAAGTTTTAATGAATCAAATTAATGCAAATAATCAATTACAACATTCTTATGATAATATTAATAATATTAATATTAATAATAATATTAATAATAATAATAATAATAATAATAATGTTGCTGATATACCATCTAAATGTACTTGTAAACAAAATGATTCAAAAAGAATTCCAAGACCAAGAAATGCTTTTATCTTATTTAGGCAAAAACATCATTTAGCTTTGATTGAAGAAGGTAATCAAGTTAAATCAAATCCTGAAGTTTCAAAAGAATTAGGACGTAGATGGAGAGCTTTAGAACCTGCAGAGAAAGATTATTGGAATAATTTAGCAGAAGAAGAAAAAAGGTTACATGCTGAAAAATATCCTGGTTATAAATATACTCCGAAAAGAAATAGTAAAAAGAAATGTGATTATTGTATTTATAAACAAAATTTAAAACAACAAATGGCTGAACAAGCTGCAAAACGTAAAGCTGAAAAGGAACAAAAGAGACTTGAAAAACATTATCAACATCAATTAATGCAACAAAGACAACAACAAAAGCAATTACTTAAACAGCAGCAATTACAACAAAAGCAAAAGCAAAAGCAAAATCCTAATGTTATTGTTAATGTTAATTATAATCAATTAAATGATAATAAACAACAACAACAACAACAACAACAATCTTTAGGAATTAATGATTTCTCTGACCAATTTTCAAATCCAACACTTCAAAATTCAGTATTTAATGATATGAATTTATCTAATTATCAAAAATTCTCACAACAAATTATGAGAACTTCTTCAAGTACAAATTCACAACCATCAAATCCATTTTATAGCTCTAATATAAACCCAAATTATCAATCTCAACATCAACAAAATAATCAAGGTTCTCCAGTCTCAATCTCTCAAATCCCACCTTATTTAAAATCAGAGCCATATATGGTTTCTTCAGTTCAACAACAACAACAACAACATTACAGTAATAATAATAATAATAATAATAATAATAATAATAATAATAATAATAATAATAGTTCAAACAATAGCAATGCAAACTCTAATAATAATTCTTTACTTTCAAATTCAAATAATAGATTACATGCTAATCAACATATTAATTACTCAACAACGAATGTTTCATCTGCATCAAGTACAATTGGAACTTCAACTACTAATAATTCGGTATTTACTAATCAGATTAATCCAAGTAGAGTTGCAACACCTGTTGATTATGCAAGTTTTGATCAAAAACAACAAAATAATGATTCGCAACTTCATAATCAAACAGCAAATACTTTACCATCAATCAATGATTTATCTTTACCACCATTAAATTTAAATCAATAAACAATCTTTTCTTTTTTTATTAACAGAATTAAATGTTATTAATTTAACATTTATCATTTAACATTTAACATTTAACATTTAACATTTAACATTTAACATTTAACATTTAACATGCAAACTTTTCTTAATAATTTGTACATTATACTTATATATCGTTAATTCATATATAATTTACATAACTCTTATCACTAGCTTTTTTTCCTCCTTATTATTATATTTTATAATCTCTTGTTTAATTAAATTAAATTTAATTTTGTACTAATTTAAAACTTGATATAAAATTTCTCTTACCAATTACAATTAAATGATTTTTATTAATTGAAAAATCATTAATAGTTTCATCATAACCAACAAATATATCAATTAATTCACCATTTGTTAAATTTAATCTAACTAACGAATTGTCACTTAATATAATTACAGAATTTTTAAATATTTCAATTTTTTTAACATTAATATCAAAATTTTTAACTTCACCCTTTTCAATATTTACTTCCCATATTTTTTTTAATATTTTTTCATTGAAATTATAATTAAATTTAATTATGTTACCATTACTTAATCCAACAATTAAATCATTAGAATTGTTTATTGATTTTATTTTCTCAACTTGAAATCCATCTTCATTGGTAATAAATTCACCCAACATTAATCTATTTGAAAGATTCCAAACGGATACAAATCCACTTGTATGGCCACACCATAAAATTTTATTATTACATTCAAAAAAAAATTGATTAATGTCAACAACTTCATTATTGATAATATTACCATTAATTGCAGTTTCATTGGTAGAAAAATATTCAGTTATTGATAAACATGTGTATTTATCTTTTAAATCACGTATTCTACGTCCTTTCCATACACTTTTGCCAGTACCTAATTCCCAAATAACAATTAAACCATCTAACCCACAGCTAACTATATTTCTGCCTTTACCAATTGCTAAACAATCAGTAATTCTACTTTTGTGAATTCCCTTTAATATTCTTACTGGCTCACTAAATTCAGAATCTTCAGTATCATTTTGCCAAATTTTAATTTGCATATCTAATCCAACTGTTAATAATACAATACCACTTGAAAAACTCAATATTTTAGTTATATCAGCCCAATGTGCATTCTTTTTTTCAATATATTTGGTTATATTAATTGGTATTGGATTACTAAATTTAAATAAGTCACCAGAACTATCACCAATCATAATTTTGTCATTCAAAGAGCAAATACTTGTTAAATTATGTAGATTACCATTATTAGATTCAAAAATTGAATGTGAATATGGAAATATTAAATTAAAATGTGGGAAATCTTTATATTGAAAGTTATAAACTGTTGCTTCATTATTGACTTGGTTAAGTTTTAAGTTATTATCTTCATCAACTAATTCGTTAATGGATGAAGATGTTAAATTGAATGTTTTATCGTTAATTCTTATCCAAATGGACTCAGCCTTTTCATTATTGGATCCTAAATTACTATTTTCTAGAATAACTTGTAATGTTTCTGATTGGATTTGTATTTGAGGACAACTATAAACCATGATATGTAGTACTTTGCTCCAGTTTAACTCTGAAAAATATTGGTTAATAATTGTAAAACTGTAAATTTCATCATATCGAAGAAAATTATAAATTATTTCATGTCAATTATGTTTCTCACTGTGTATTTCAAAAATCAGAAAAAAATTATCAATTAACTTGTAAACATTGATATATTCTATAACTTTTTATTTCATTATCTAATAAGTCAGTAAAGACATTACTAAACCAACACCATGACATTTAAAGAAACACAAATATCGGCCATCGATTTGGGATTACCCCTTGAAGCACAGGTACTATCCCAATTTTTTGATCCCGAATTCATACCATCAGATTACATAAATGCATTATTTATGACTTCTTTAAATTCTAACAATCAATCAAATTCAATTAATAACAAATCAAATGAATTATATTCTGCATCTTCTTTAAACATTTTGTTTAAACGATGTTCTTCTTTAAGTTTACATTTTAATGAATATACAAATGAACTTGCGAAAAGATTCGATCAAAGCTATGAAAAGTTATATTCATCATCAACTCAAATTATATCTTATGATAATAATAGTTCAAATGATAAATTTTTAGCAGATGAAAATGAGGATAAAGAATCAAATGATATTGTTACGAGATTACAATATCATTTAGCAACTTTGAATACTTCAATGTATACATTATTAGAGGATTTAAAAAATACAAGGGTAAGATTAAATGATATAGATCCAACTAAAAGGGATACCAGTGAAATTGAAAGTTTACAAACATTAGTTTTAATAAGAACAAGAATTGAAGAAGTTAAATCATCATTTAATTTACTTAAATCTTTAATTGCAAGTTCAGAAATTGAAGATTCAAAAGGTGAATTAAATAATTCAAAAACTTTTAAAAATGATAAGATTACAGTATCTGAATTTAAAAATGCACTCTCTGTTTTACATAATTTAATGCAAGATCAAATATCACAAGAAATTGAACTTTTTAATACTTCCAAAAAGAACGGAACTCCAATTGAAATAAATAAAAAATTAATCAAAATTATTGATAATATGATTAATTTGCAACCAATTTTTAAATCCTTTATAAATTTCCAAACTTCATATGCTGTTTTCGTTGAATTTTTAAAAGATCAAAAGAGTAACTATTTAGATTTGTTTGAAGAGAATAAATGATTGAATGAATAAATACGAATCAGAATTTTTAAACTTTATGAAATTATATAATAAAACGAATATATGCTTTATAAAAAATATATAAAAGTGTAATATTTTACAGTTAAATATATATCAACAGGTTATTTTTTTTTTCTTAAATAGATATCCTTTAATTATTACTTTCGCCATTGTTTTCGGTATAACTTATTCTCCCAGCTTCTTCATCCAATAATCTTTCATGAGAAGGTTTAACGTTTTTCGAAAATGCTTTTATGCTCTTTTTAGTGAAATTGTTTAAACTTGAAGTACTGGTATTTGCACTAGATACGATTTCAGCAAGTCTATTCATTTTATGATTTTCTGTAGTTCCAAGATTTTGACTTTCAAGTAATGGACTTGGTGTACCACTTACTACTATATTAGGATTAAAACTATCATCATTATTACTATTATATTGTTGATTACTATCAAAATATTGATCATTATCATTGTTAATTCCATTAGTATCATTAAATGAATCATCATGTTCATCCTCTGAACTTCCACCTAAATTTAATCCACAACCAAATGCAAACCATTCAGAGAAATCAATAAATTTTTTAATTGCATTTAATGGTAAAACTCTAACTAACCATTCATCAGGTATAATACGTAATAAAATACCACAAGGTACCATTGCATAACCACTTACTAAAGCTGTAACCCACATTGAAATCCATTGTGGTGCAACTGAGAATGCTGGACCACCATAAAACATAATAATAATTTGTAAAACTGAAATTAAAGATACAATACCAATAAACCAATAATTTCTAGTTAAATGTTTAAAGAATCCAATATTTCTTTCTGATAATCTTTCCAATAAAGTTGAATGTTCATTTAATTCTTGTGGTACGTTTAAAATTCTTGAAACAAATAAAGTAAAAATTTGCATCCAAACAAAAGTATTAAAAGTCATTGATTTCAGCATCATTTTTTCAAAATTTTTTAAAGAATCATTTGGTTTACCAAAAAAGAAATAACCACCATAAAAATTTAATGTTAAAGTTATAACTAATTGAAAGAATGACATACCGAGAATCATTTTCCACATATCAGTTGAAATCATTTCACTATTTCTACCTTCAGGTTTTGAATTTAAGATATCATCATCTGGTTTATCAGTTGCTAATGCTAAAGCTGCTAAAGTATCCATAATTAAATTAACCCATAATAATTGAACAGCAGTTAAAACACTTGAATTTTCTTTACTGCTAACAGAAGTAATAAAAGTTAAAATAACTGCGGTAAAATTAACAGTTAATTGAAATTGAACGAATTTTCTAATTGATGCAGCAACAGTTCTACCCCATTTAATTGCATTAACAATTGAAGTAAAATCATCAGTCATTAAAACAATATCACTTGCCTCTCTTGCAACTTCAGTACCTGATAAACCCATTGAAAATCCAACATCAGCTAATTTTAAAGCAGGTGCATCATTTGTACCATCACCTGTAACTGCTACAACTTCACCAAGTTGTTTTAAAGTTTTAACTAAAATTCTTTTATCTTCAGGGCTTGATCTTGCTAAAATATGTAATTTTGGTACAATTCTTAAACGTTCATTATCAGATAATTTTCTAAATTCGGGACCTTCCATAAAATATGAATTATCATTAAAAGTTTCATCATTTAAAATACCACAATTTTTCGAAATTGCCTTTGCAGTTAAAATATTATCACCTGTAACCATTCTAACATCAACACCTGCAAGATGACATTGATCAATTGCATGTTTAACACCAGGACGTAAAGGATCTTGAATACCAACAATTAAATCTAAAATTAAAGGATAATGAATTAATTCATCAGTTGAAACATCATTCCAATCATTAATTTTAGAAATTTCAAAATCTGTAAAAGTATAATGAGCTAAAGAAACTGCACGTAATGCATCATTTGCAAAAGATTTTCTAATATTTTCTAAATTATTGAAATTTGAATCATTTAAATCAATTAAATTATTATTTAAATCTGACATATATTTACAATTTGATAAGATTATTTCTGCTGCACCTTTAATATAAAATGTAAATTTATTATTATCAGTATCATGATAAATTATACCAGACCATTTTAAAGATGATTCAAAAGGTATAATTTTAACAATATTATTTTCATAAATATTTCTATAACTATCAACTTTTGGAATTGAATTATCGAATTTAGTAAATTTATTTTGAACTAATGATAATAAAGCACATTCAGTTTTTGAACCAACAAATTCATCTTTTGATAAATTTAAATTATCATTATCATTATTATTTGAAGATAAAGGAGTATATTTATGATGATTTTTAGAAAACAATCTATTCCAAAAAGATTTTTTATGATGATTATTATTATGAATTTCATTTTCATCATCATCATTATCATCATAATCATTATTATTATTATTATTATTATTATTATTATTATTAATTAAATCATTTTGATGATTTTCAAAAGCAGTTGAATTTAATAAAATATTTTTTAATAAATTATTAATTAAATTTTTTGAACAATTTTTAAAATTTTCAAAAGAAGAATTTGAATTAATTGTATCATCGAATAAATTATTTAAACCAATTAAACCTTTAACAACGGTCATTTTATTAATTGTTAAAGTACCAGTTTTATCAGAGCAAATAGTTGTTGCACCACCCATTGTTTCACAACTTTTTAAAACACGAACCAAATTACCATCACTTGTCATTCTAGTTGTTGCGAATGCTAAAGCTAAAGTAACAGCTAATGGTAAACCTTCAGGTATTGCAACAACAACAATTGTAATTGAAGTAATTAAAATATTAATTAATTTTGATAATTTTTCAGTTGTTGGAATTGGAATTTCAGAATATGAAATTTTAATTATAAATTTAATAATTAAAATTATAAATAAAACAATTGAAGCTAAAAATCCATATTTTGATATACCATCAGCTAAAATATTTAATCTATTTTGTAAAGGTGTAACTTCATCATTATCATCATTTGATAATTGCATCATTAATTTACCATTAATTGAATTTTCACCAATACAAATTACAATTGCTTTACCTTGACCTGATAATAATTTTGAACCAGATATTAAGAAAGGATCAAATAATTCATCATTTTCTTTATCATTATTATTATTATATAAAGATAAAGATTTTTCAATTGTTAATTTATCAATTGTTTTCGATTCACCAGTAATTGAAGATTCATCACATGAACATTCACCAGATATTAAAATACAATCTGCAGGTATAATATCACCAGTTTCAATATATAATAAATCACCAACTAATAAATCATAAATTGAAATAAATAATTTTTCATTTGAACGGAAAACAATAATTTTTCTATCTTCTTTTTTATTATTTAATTTCATAAATTGTTTTTCTTTATTATAATCATTAATTGCACCAACAATTACAACAATTAAAACAGCTAATAAAATTGCAACACCATCAACCCATTGAATTTTTGGTAATGGTTTACCATTATCATCATAATCTGGAGGTTGATAAAAAGTTTGATAAAGTCCTAAAATTAATGAAACAAATGCAGAAATTGATAAAATTATAAGTACTTTATCATGTAAAGCTTCCCAACATAATGATAATAAAGATTTTTGATTTTTTGGTGGTAATTTATTAATACCATAATGTAAAATTCTATTTGATTTATCTAAATTATTAATTTGTAAACCTGAATTTAAATTTGTATTTAAATCAATTGATAAATTATTAATATTATTATTAAATAAATTAATAAATTTTTTTAAAGATTTTGGATCAAATAATGATTGTAAATTTTTAATTGAAGTTTTATAATGAGAACCATTTGATTCTAAATCATTATTAAAATCGTCATCAGACATTATTATAATGTATTATAATGTATTATAATGAATATATGAATATATGTTTATAATTATAATTATAATTATATTTATATTTATATTTATATAATAAAAATGAATTAGAGATATTATAGAGAAAATAAATCAAGGGAAGAATTCAGGGTCTATATATATAAAAATCTTGTTAAATAGTAAAGAATGGGCTTATGATAGCAGATAAATAGATAAATAGATAAATAGATAAATAGATGAATTGATAAATTGATTAATTAATCAATTAGTAATTATATTATATTAATTAATTAAGTGAAATGTAGTATAAGATTCAATTAATAAAAGCCAATATGTTAAAGCAAAGCAAAGTAAAGTAAAGTAAAATACGAAATATATTGACATATATTGAGAAGACGTGAAAACATGTTAAACAAATCGAGGCTTAGCAATTTTGCAGTTATTAAATTAAATTAACAAATCAATTTAATTTAATTTAATTTAATTTAATTAATTTCACATCCCGTTTCGTTTTTCTTCTTTTCTGTTTGTGTGCCGCTTTTCTTAAAGGCTATCGCAATTTTTGTGCGCTTTATGCTTTATCGTGTGGCTTCAGATTTGCATAGTCTTAACGATCGCGGCGCGCGCGAGCGTGTGAGGTCACGTGTGATGTCACGTGCGCAGTCACGTGTGTGGTGTGGTGGTGCATTTATTTATGTCACGTGAGTATGTTTCTGCTACGCCACCTTTTTTTTTTTATTTTTTTTATTTTTTTTTTATTTTTTTATTTTTTTGTTTATTTTTGTTTATTTTTGTTTAAATTTTAAAAAAAAGGGCAAATTTTATTTTAAATTGTGAAAACAAAAACTGACGCGTTTTTCTAATATTTTCTCAATTTTCGTACTTCACTATTTTCGTATTAACATATCTCCATTTGCTCATTTAATTAATTAATTAATTATTCATCTTTTATTCATCTTTTATTCATCTTTTATTCATTTTATAACTATATGAAAAACTTATAATATCCACCAAGTCTTTTTCAAATCAATCATGGACTTACTCAAACCAGACTCTCTCCTTAATATCTTCAAAAATAATGATACTTCAACACCTTTATATATTCAAGCTCATCAAGCTAAAAATTTAACTGAAGGTGCAAATAGAATTAGAATGATGATTAATGATGGTAAATGGTATTTAAATGCAGTTTTTAAACCAACTGAATTTCAACAATCTTTAGATGGTTTCGCAAAATTCTCAATTATTCATGTTACAAATTATTCAATTTCAGGTGTTAATGGTAAATATTTCTTATTATTAAATAAATGTAAAGTAATTGAAACACCTGAAAGATCAGATTTAACTTATCAAAATTTAGATCATTATTTAAGAGATCATCCTGATGAAAATAAATTCCAAAAAAATTTAGATTTATTATCAAAATCAAATAACAATAATAATACAAATACAAATACAAATACAAATAATAATAATAATAATAATAATAATAATAATTTATCAAAATCTCCAACTCCAAATCCTACAACAATTAAATCATCTGATAATAAATTATCATCATCATCATCATCATCAAAATATAAAAATATAATAACAATCGATCAATTATCTCCTTATCTAAGTACTTGGACAATTAAAGCAAGAGTTTCTTATAAAGGTGATATGAGAACTTGGTCAAATGCTCGTGGTACTGGTAAATTATTTAGTATTCATTTATTAGATGAAACTGGTGAAATTAAAGTTACAGCTTTTAATCAAGTTGCTGATATGTTTTATGATGTATTTCAAGAAAATAATGTTTATTATGTATCAAAAGCTTCAATTCAAACTGCTAAAAAACAATTCTCAAATTTATCAAATGATAATGAAATTACATTAGATAAAGATTCAATTGTTGAATTAGCAAATGATGAATCTGGTGTACCAAAAATGCAATTTGATTTTATTAAATTAAATGATATTCAAAATATTGATAATAATTCAATTGTTGACGTTTTAGGTATAGTTAAAAATGTTGAAGAAAAAAAAGAAATTATATCAAAATCAACTGGTAAACCTTATGATAGAAGAGATATTACAATTGTTGATCAATCTGGTTTTGCAATTAATGTTGGTTTATGGAATAAATTAGCTCGTGATTTTAATTTAGATCCAGGTACTCCAATTGCAATTAAAGGTTGTAAAGTTAATGATTTTAATGGTAAACAATTATCTTTAATACCTTCAGCAATTGTAATTTCAAATCCTGATTTACCGGAAGCTTATAAATTAAAAGGTTGGTATGATAATGAAGGTTCTTCTGAAAATTATAAAAATTTACGTAATACTTTAAGTTCAAATTCAGATTTAACTTCAAAAGATTCAATTTTACAACGTATTTCAATTGCAAATGCTCATGAATCAAAATTAGGTTTTAATGAAAAACCAGATTATTTTACAATTAAAGCATCAGTATCTTTTGTAAAACCTGAAAATTTTAGTTATCCAGCTTGTTCAACTGAAGGTTGTTCAAAAAAAGTTGTTGAACAAACAGATGGTACTTGGCGTTGTGAACGTTGTTCAATTAATCATCCTGAACCACTTCATAGATATATTTTAACTGTTAGTGTAGTTGATGAATCTGGTCAAATGTGGTTAAATTTATTTAATGAACAAGGTGAACAATTATTAGGTTGTAATGCAAAAACTTTATTAGAAATGAAAGAATCAAATGATGAAAATTTATTAAGAAATTACTTAACTGAAAAAGTACTATTTAAAGAATTTGCTTTTAGAGTTCGTGCTCGTTTAGATTCTTATCAAGGTGTAGATAGGGCAAGATTTCAAGTAGTTTCTCTATCTTCAATTGATCCATCAACTGAATCTGATGCCCTAATAGAAATTTTGGATAAATTACAAATATAATAATTTGTTCAATCAATACATATCACTCGATTTACCCCCTCTACTTTCTTGTTTCTTTATTTATATATATTTTGTATTCTATTTAATAATATATTACATTGTTCTATACTCATTTAATTACATACCATAATCAACTAATCCAGTTAGTTTATACCAAAAATCTTGAATTACACGATTAGCAGCCCTATTACCTCTTGTTAAAATTAATTTTTTAATAAATTTATTAACTTCATCATCTTCTATAATTTTTTTCTCTGAATTTATTTTATCAAATGATTCAATTATCCAATTATTTAAATATTTACCATATTTAACTGTTAATGATCTAATTATATCACTATAAAATTCAATATTAGATCTTGAAGTATTTATAAATCCCTTCATTAACGCAAAAACTAATAAATTACCAAAATTTTCATTAATTAAAAGATTTTTGATAAATTCAACATCTTCTAATTTACCTTTACGTAAATATATTAAATTTGTCCATAATTTACTCAACGAAATTATAATAAATCTTTGTTGGTTATTAGTATATAATTGTTCAATTGAAATTTGTAAAATTTTTATAATATTTTTGTGTTTTAATAAATCACTTGGATATTTGGAAATTATATTTGCAAATAATGTAAAAATTTCTTGAATTAAATCAATATCTGAAATAACATAGTTAAATTGTTTGAATAAAATTTCATCTATAACTTCATCCATTTTTAAATTACCGATACCTAATTGAAGATTCGTAATTTTAGATATTGTAATTGAAACATGATTACTATTAATTACTAATCCATATAATTGAATTATTTTAATCATTGGATGTTCAATTGATTTTTGAGTTTCTAATGAATTATAGTTTTCTTGACAATACTGACAACATTTTATGATAAATTCAATAATTAAATTTTCATCAATCACAAATGGACCTGGAAATGGTTCACTTAAACCAGCTTTGAAAAATTCAAAGATTTGATCTAAAATTTTTGAATTTAAATTAGTTCCAAATCCAATTACTTCATTAGGGAAAGAATAAAGTGAAATTAGTTTTAAACATTTATTATGAACATGATATTTATCATTAAATTTCCAATAATTATAAATTTCATGGATTTCATTTTCATTATTTTCAAAATAATCTTCCCAATCTTCAGGTATTTGAAGCCCTTTAGCTAATCCAACTAATGAACTAATCATTGAAAATATAAAATTATTTATATTTTCTAAATTTTCAGTATTTAAATTATTATTTGAATTAATTAACTTATAAGCATTAATTGATTCATTATAAATTAAATCTAAAAAGTTTGAAATTTTTTCTGATTTTAAATCTAAATTTTTGATAGTTTGTAAAATATTTGCATAACTCCTAATAATTCTTGATCTTACAATTATTTCAACATCAAATTTATTTATAATCATTGAATTTGCTGCAATTTCAAAATCATTAATTAAATTTGATAATTTATCTCTGCATGAATCAGTTATCATTAAAATTGCTTTTGAACTTAAATCTTGAAATATTTTTTTATCTAAATTTTGAAATAAGAATATTAATACATCATTTATATGATTAATTCCAATTGAATTTTCATAAAACCAATTAATTTCAGATAAAACTTTTATTGAATTTTTAATTAAATAATTATATTTTGGATTATTTTCCATTCTAATTATTTTTTCTAAAAATTTTGAACTAAATAAAGAATTTAAATTATTTAAAAATTCAGATGAAATACCATTTTCAGTTAAAATTGAACAAATTGATGTTAATAAATATAAAGAAGTTTCAATATCATTAATTTGATCATTTGATAAAATTGAATCATTATTTAAATTTATAATTATTGAATTTATTAAATTATTAAAAATTTCATTTCTAGCAATTGAAAATAAAGATTCAAATAATTCACTAATATCTCTTCTAAAATTTCTAAATTCATCAAAATAATCATTTAAATCATCATCATTTTCAATTAAATGACATTTTTTCCAATAAATTTCTGATAAATTTAAAAAATAATTATGAGATTTTTCATTTAATAAATTAATTTTAAATTTATCATTTTTTAAAATTAAATGAATTGTTTCAATATCATTAATAAAAGATTCAGTAAATAAGATCCAAAAATCTAATAAATCAACAGAGAATGGATCGTTTATAATCGGTATATTTTTTTGATTTGTTAAATTTAATAAAAATTGGAATTTATAATCAAAATCTGGATCAACTAATTTTGAAGCTAAATTAATCATATCAGAATCTAAGAATAAAGTAATAAATTTACTTAATTTCGATAAATTATCAATATCATTTAAATTTAAATTAATAAAATTTAAAGTCCAATCACTAAATATTAATTTATCTAATTTTAATTTATTTGAAGAATTTAATAAAGATGGATTTAAATCATATAAATCAATTAATAAATTAATTGAATTTATATCATTATTATTTAAAATTAAATCAATTATTATATTAAAATAATCATTTAAATCAATATTCTTAAATGAATAATCAAATTCAATTTTAATTAAATAATTCATCCAAGCTTGTAAACAATCTAACCATAAATCTTTTGTAATTGAATTTAAAGTTGAATTTAAAATATTTTTTGTTGTTGAATTAAATAAATCATTTAAAACAATTTCATGTTGATCTTTTGATAATAAATCAGATGAAGTATTTAATTCTTCAGCAAATATTTTACAAGATAATAAAGCTAAATTTGTTACTTTTTCATTATTTTCATTATTTTCATTATTTTCATTATTTTCATTATTTTCATTATTTAATAATAATTTTTCAAATAATAAATTTAAAGGATTTAATAAAGACTTAATATAAACTTTAGATAAATTTGAGATTAATTTATTAATAATTAAAGAAGATAAATTTCTATTAAAAGCATCAATTAATTCATTTAATAATAAAAGAGTAAAATCATTTAAATTTACAATTGAATTATAATGTGTTGTAAAATAAACTGTATAAGTTAAAGCACCAAAAAATTGAACATTTTGAGAATTTGATTTTAATAATTCATGAGCTAATAAATTTGCATTATCTTGCTTTTGAATTGATTGCAGTTGTTGTTGAGTTTTTAAAACAACATCTGCGGATTGATGTGGAGAGTAGAGTGTTTCTATCAGTGCTAGGGTTTCCTCCAGTTGCATTATATGCTTAATTGTAAGAGAAAAGAAATAAATAAAAGAGAAGAAAAGTATGAAAACAGCTGAGCATTTCAAAAATGTTAGAAAATATTAAAAAATGTTAAAAATTGCCAAAAACGTCAAAAACGTCAAAAACATGAAAAAATAAAAAAAAAATAAAAAAAAAACTCCCCGCGTCGATAGTCGCTACCGTCGACCGACGCGGGCTTTTTTGTATTTTAAATAATTTTAATGACATTTCCTCTTTCGGTGGTTGGCTCGATAAATTTTATGTTTTTTTCCCTCGTTTTCTTTCTTTTTGCCATGCATAGATAAATAACTGAATAACTAAATACTAAATTTAAGTAATAATTATGGATTGCTGTTTTTTTTTGCCCTGCTAGTTATAAATTTATTTCACTCTCATGAATTTTCAAATTTACATAATTTCTTAAATAGAATGAAATTATTAAATTATTAAATTATTAAATTATTAAATTATTAAATTATTAAATTACATTATTATATTTATATTCTTATTTTAGATTATTACACAAATATATAAACTTTCAATATTTCATTTATTAATTCATTAAAAATATTTAAAATGTCTACAAGACATGCATCCTCAAATATGGCAAAACCATCAATGTTTTCATTAATATCACAAAATGGTATTGCTGGTGCAACAACAATTAATGACGCTTCACAAGGTCATAGATCTCCAAATACTCATAATACTGGTGTTCGTTGTAATAATTGTACTTGTTCACCAGGTTTATTATCAAGAAATAATAGACGTTCTTCATTATATTTAAAAAGAATGATTTCAACAACTTCAAATAATAATAATAATAATAATAATAATAATCATAGTCATAGTCATACTTCAAGACATGGAAGTCCATCATTAAATTCACGTTCAAATAGTAATGCAAGTTCACCAAGAAAACATTTAAATTCAGATTTATTAGATGAAAATTTAGAAAATTCATGTAATAATAATTTAGATGAACAAAATGAAAAAAATACAAGTTTACGTTTAGAAAAATTAAGAAATTTAATGAAAGATTTAGATTTAGGTATTTATATAATTCCATCAGAAGATGCTCATCAATCAGAATATACTTCAATTGTTGATCAACGTAGATCTTTTATATCTGGTTTTAGTGGATCTGCAGGTATTGCAATTATAACTAGAGAATTATCAAGTATGAATGAAAAACCAGAAGGTTTAGCATTTTTAGCAACTGATGGTAGATATTTTACTCAAGCAACAAATGAATTAGATTTTAATTGGAATTTATTAAAATTAGGTACAACAAATACTCCAAGTTGGGAACAATGCGTAATTGATAATGCAGCTTTATTATCATTAGATTCTGGTAAATTAGTTAATATTGGAATTGATCCAAAATTAATTACATTTAATGAAATTAAAAATTTAAATGATTTAATTTCCAAAAAATTAAATGAAAATAATAAATATAAAATTAAATTATTACCAGTTAGAGATAATTTAATTGATAAAATTTGGTCTGAATTTGAAATTAAACCAATTAGAAAATTTAATAATATTTATAAACTTGATGATAAATTTACAGGTGAATCAACATTAAGTAAATTAAATAGATTAAAATTAAATTATTTTGATAAATTTAATTGTTCAACTTTAATTTTAAATTCATTAGATGAAATTGCATGGTTGTTAAATTTAAGAGGTAATGATATTGAATTTAATCCATTATTTTATAGTTATTTAATTATAACTAATAATAATAAATTAATTTTATATACTGATAATCATGATAGATTTTCAAAAGATTTACTTAATTATTTAAAAGAAATCAATTGTGATTTAAAAAATTATGATGAAATTTGGTTTGATATTAGAAAAATTGCATCAAATTTAAAAATTGATAATAAAAATTTATTATTAACTCAAGATGCAAATTGGAAAATGGTTAATTGTATACTTGGTAAAAATTTTATTCAAATTGAATCACCAATTAAATTAATGAAAGAAATTAAAAATGAAATTGAAATTAAAGGTCAAATTCAAGCTCAAATTGATGATGGATTTGCATTAATTAAATATTTTTCATGGTTAGAATATCAATTAATTGAAAAATGTGAATTTATTTCAGAATTTGATGCATCAATTAAATTATTAGAATTTAGAGAAAATTTACCAAATTTTAAAGGTTTATCATTTGAGACAATTTCTGCAACTGGTTCAAATGCTGCAATAATTCATTATACACCCCCAAATATTGGATCAAATTTAATTGATCCAAATAAAATTTATTTATGTGATTCAGGTTGTCAATTTTTAAATGGTACAACTGATACAACTAGAACTTTACATTTTAGTAAACCAAGTAATGAAGAAATTGAAAATTATACATTAGTTTTAAAAGGTCATATTGCATTAGCAAATTTAATTATACCAAATAATCATTTAACTGGATTTCAAATTGATTGTATTGCAAGACAATTTTTATGGACTAAAGGATTGGATTATATGCATGGTACAGGTCATGGAGTTGATTCATTTGGACCTGTTCATAGTTCAGGTATTGGAATTGGATTTAGAGATTATTGTAATAATAATAAATTACAAAAAGGTAATTTAATTAGTAATGAACCGGGTTATTATAAACCGAATGAATATGGTATTAGAATTGAAAATATGGTTTATTTAAAGGAAATAAGTAAAAATTCTGAATTTTTAAAATTTGAGACAACTACTAAAGTACCATATTGTAAAAAATTAATTAATGTTAATATGTTAACAAATGAAGAGAAAAATTGGATTAATAAATATCATCAAAGTATTTGGGAATTATATGAAAGTAAATTTGAGAAGAAAAGTTGGGAATGGAATTGGTTAAAAAGAGAGACTAGTTTGTTATAAATTTTAATAATATATTAATAAATTTTTGTAAATTTTATATCTAAATATTTATTTTTCTTTTTTTTTAATTTTAATTTTAATATTAATAATTAATTTAAAATGTAATGAATAAAGTTTAATAAATAAATAAAAAAATGATATAAATTTTTAATAATAAATTAGAAAAGATTATAAAAAAATAAAGCGGGTATACTATACTAAATTAAATTAAATATAATAAGCGTAATGTAAGATTAATGCAAAATAATAATTTTAATAAAATTGAATTAAATCAACTATACCATAAAAGATTCACCACAACCACAAGTACCTTTTGAATTTGGATTTTTAAAAACGAATTTACTACTCAATTTATTATCAACCCAATCCATTTCTGAACCAATTATACTAAATAAAGCTTTTGAATCAATAACAACTTTAATATCATCTTGAGTTACAATTTCATCGAATTTTTCAGGTTTATCAACATATTCTAAATGATAAGATAAACCTGAACAACCTCTATTTTTAACGGATATTCTAATTAATTTTGGATTTGGACCTGAACTTAAAGCACGTAAATGAGATTTTGCATTTTCAGTTAAAGTAATTGGAGCTTTTAAAGGTTTTAAAGTTCTTCTCTTTCTACGTTGTTGTTTTTGAGGTGGATTAATTGATTGATTTTCATCAACTAATGGTTTATTTGAAATAACATGTCTTGCCCATTTCTTTGCTGGAGTTGAATTTGAATTTGAATTTGAATCATCAGTAGTTGATTTAGATTCTGTAGAAAAAGTTGATAAATCTGAATTTAAATTTGAATTATTTCTTAATGATGATACTACAGGTGTTTTAACGATTGTTGAAGTATTTAATAAACGATAATTTGACAATGAATGTCTTAATAATTGTCTTGATGATAGTATACGATTTAACATTTTTCTTTTTGTGAATAATTTTTTTATTTCTGAGTTATTAAATAATTAACCTATATTGTTCTTATAGAGTGTAATAATAGAATAAATGTTCTATTAAAGAATAACAACAAAGTAAGGAAAAGAAAAGAAAAGAAACAAGAGAAAGTGGGAATTAGTAATATTATATTTGAATGTAATTATATATACGTATATATATTATATAGGCATGTTGTATGTTATATATATATAAATAATAACAGTCACTCACTGAGAACTAGAAATATCTGGGGAGGCGGAATAAATTTTCTATAATAGCCGTCCATCAGTACACCGCCATGAGTAAGCAATAATTAATAAATATTTAATTGGTCAGAAACTTCGGGTCTCCGACTTCGGAATTGTTGGCATAATAAAATTTTAAATTTCAAATTTCTAATTTCGGTTGCGTCGATCGGCTGTAGTCACGTGAGAATGTGCTTTACGCCGCTTACAAAGCTGCGCCACTCGCACTGGCAATATCATCTTTTTTTTTTCTTTTTTTTTTTACATGTCCCTGCCCAAATATTACATAATAAATTAATTACCCCACAAAAATTTCCCCTTTTAGTTAGTCCGAACTGAGGAGTATTCTTCTAAATTGTCAATATCTAGTTTATGACTTTGATAAATATATAAATATACATATTTATCTACATAAAGGATAGGAATGAATAATTTAAATTTAAGCAAGCACTTTTTGATTGTTTCCTCTTTTCTTAATTATTTTATTTATATCTACTAATCAACATTACACTATAATTCAATGATAGATATTAAATTAATAAAACAAAGTTTTAAACCTTTAATAAAGGCTTTATTAAAAGAAATTAAATCAAAAGAAAAATTAAAAAAAAATTACATTAATTTTATAAAATTTTTAAATATAAATCCACATGCAAAACCAGTTTGGTTATTTTTATTAACAATTTTAGCATTTTTAGGTTCATTATCCTCTTATCAATTATTAAAATTATTGTCATATTTAAAATTAAAAATTTACCATAAAAATAAAAATAATAATTATACCCTAAATAATTGGAAATTATCATTTAATAATAATATTAATAATAATAATAATAATAATAATTCATCAAGAAATTCAAGAATTATTCATGTACCTTATAAAAATAAATTTATTGATATTAAAATAAAAAAACCAAATAATGATAAATATGAACATGATAAATTAATTTTTAAGTCATTTATGAAAGATCATGAATTTTCAAAATCAAATTTAAATAATCAACCAATTATTAAATTTCAATTCTTTGAAAAAATTTCAATTATTTGGAATTTAATTTTAATTCCAAAATTTTTTAATAAAAATTCATATATTTTAATATCTCAATTATCATTTTTAATTGCAAGAACTTGGTTAACTTTATTAGTCACAAAATTAGATGGTCAAATTACAAAAGATTTAATGAGTTTTAATATTAAATATTTTTTAAGAGATATGATTTATTGGTTTTTATTTGCTGTACCTGCTTCTTATATTAATTCAGGTATTAAATATTTAACAAAAAGATTATCATTGAATTTTAGATCAAATTTAGTTAGATATTGTCATGATTTATATATGGATTCAAGATTAGTTTATTATAAATTACAATTTAATAATAATAATAATTTATTAGATGATTATAAATTAAATTATCAAACTTTTAATCAATATATAACAGATGATATTAAATTATTTTGTGATTCTTTAACAAATTTATTTACAAATATTGGTAAACCAACTGTTGATTTAATCTTTTTCGCAATTTATTTAAGAGATAATATCGGTAATTTAGGTATTTTAGGTATTTTATTAAATTATTTTATTACTGGTTTAATTTTGAAAAATCAATCTCCAGATTTTAGTAAAATTTGGAAAATTAAAAGTTTCTTTGAAAGTATTTATTATAATTATAATTTAAATTTAATTAATAATTGTGAAGAAATTTCATTTTATAAAGGTATTGGATTTGAAAGGCTAAAAGTTGAAGAAATTTTTAATAAATTAATTAATCATTTAAATTTAGAAATTAATCAAAGATTTAAATTTCAATTATTAGAAGATTATATATTAAAATCAATTTGGCCTGCTTTTGGTTATTTTTTCGCAAGTATACCAATATTATTTGATAAAACATCAGCAACTTCACTTGCATCTTCAAATATTAAATCTTTTACAGTTAATAAAAGATTAATATTAAGTATGGCAGATGCAGGTTCAAGATTAATGTATTCAATTAAAGATATTTCAAGATTAATAGGCTTGACTGATAGAATTTTCACTTTGTTGGTTAATTTACATCAAGTTCATGATTCAAATTTTATGTATGGTTATATTGATTCAAATAGATCAAAATTATCTGGTGGTTTCGGTTCAACTTATAATATATCTTCATTTGCCTCAAGATCAAAAATTAGAGGTTTAACAAGTAATAATAATAATAATAATAGTTATTTTCAAAATGGTACTATTCAAAAGAATTTCCCTGGATTAAGATTTGAGCATATTGATATAATCCCACCATCGATTAAAGGTCCATTTGCAAAACCAATTTTAAAGAATTTAAATTTTAAAATTTTACAAGGTGAAAATTTAATTATTCATGGTAAAAATGGTTGTGGTAAAACTTCAATTGTTAGAATTATTTCAGAATTATGGCCTTTATTTAATAATGGATTACTAAGTAAACCTTCAAATTCAGATATTTTTTATGTTAGTCAAAAACAATATTTTGTTAATGGTTCATTAAGAGATCAAATCATTTATCCATTAAATTGGAAAATGTGTATTGAAAAAGGTGATGATGATACTAAAATTAAAAATATATTAAAAGAAGTTGGATTAGATTATTTGATTGAAAGATTTGGTTTAGATTATAATCCTCATGGTAAAGGTTTGAAAATTGATGAAATTAATATCAATGATAAAAAAATAGATTTATATGATAGCTATGTTGGTGGTAATATTGAAGGTAAAACAAATTGGGAGAATTTATTAAGTGGTGGTGAAAGACAAAAATTGATATTTGCTAGAGTTTTATATCATAATAAGAAATTAGTAGTTCTAGATGAACCAACAAGTGCAATAAGTTATGATTATGAAGATATTTTATTTGATTTGATGAAAAAACGTGGTTTTACCTTAGTTACAATAAGTAACAGAGAAAGTTTAATTAAGTATCATGATTACATATTAGATTTAACTCATGATGATAAAAATTCAAGTGATGGTAAATTTTCTAAAATAGATGAAGATTATTTGAAAAAGTTTGAAACTTTAGATGGTGAAATTGAGTATCTACAAACGGAGATTAGTAAAATCAATCAAATGAAGAAGAGGAAAATAGAGCTTATTGAACTTTTGGATGGTTATGAATAATAAATTCATTCAAATCTATAATTTTCTAGTAAATTGTCTTAATAATAAAAAAAACTAATATTTAAACAGTCATGCTTTGTCTTTGAACTCTACGACTTAAAATTCAAGTTTACATATTCCAACTTTAACTATTGGAATGAATAGCTGGACCGATTTAATTTTACTTTATAAATCAATTTATTCTACTAATAATTGTTGAAACATTTATTGTGTTTATTATCTAGTTTGTGTATGACTGAGTATTTATATAAGAAAATAAAAAGAATAATTTATTCCCCTTATAGGCTAAATATAGCAAGTTACAAATATATTATTCTGTTTAAACTATACATAAGGGTTTGTTCGGTCCAGTATATTCATCAAGAATTGCACTATATTACTGTGGGAAACATTATTTAATAAAAACAATCAATAAACTCATTTAGATAAAGGATTTCTGAATAAACCGAAACGGTTGAAAATGGTTATATAATAAAATGATTTTTTTTTTTTTGAATAATAAATAAAAAAGAAAAGGAAAGCAAAAAAGCAAGATAAAAGTGACCATATTATTTCAGAGATAAATTCAATGTTTCACCACAAACATCATTAAATAAACCTAATAGATCTGTATTTTCAAGTTTATACTTCAATAACAATGATTTTAGAATGAATGAATCAACGGAAATATTTTGAAATTTTAAGCACATATCATCTAAATCGTTAAAATTTAAATTTTTCTTACTGTAAACATCCATGATTGATCTAATCCAATAAAATATTGGGTCTAATCTAACAAAGCCTGATAATAATTGAATGACGGTAAGTTTTACTGGAGGTTTGTTATTAATTAACTTCACAACTTTTTGAATTTTTTCAATATACTCTTTATCAATATCAGCATTAGCTGTAATTAAAATCGAATCTTCTCTAACATTTAATAATTGATTAACTAAACACCAAGCGTAAGAATCACAGTTATTGAGTAAGCTCTTTACATTTCCAAAATTGTCTTCATCGATACATTTCTTTTTCAATTGTTGAATCATCTTTAAAGTACATTCTTCATTTAAGAAATAAGTTTTAGGTTTCCTATTTGCATCGATCGAAAAAGCCATATAGGTGAAGTTTTTAGATTTATAACTCTCTGGTTTACAAACAATTCCAAAGTTTAAATCCCAACAAAATTGAACAGTATCAAAATAAATAACATTATTTTTCATCTTTGCCTTTTGAACAAACTCTTTATGATTTTTCTTGTCTTCTGACAAGATCAATTTTGGATAAACATAAGTTGAAATAAATTGTAATAAACGATAAGCTCTATACCAAATTCTAGAATCTGTAGTAAAATACAATTCATATTTAGCCATTTCATTTACAAAATTTTTTTTTAATTTTGGAACAGATTTTTCCTTAATTTGCTTTCTAATATTATTTGATGATTCTAAAAACTTAGTATCTACTTTAAATTGATTATGAAATATTTTTAATAATGTAAGTAATTGATCTGAATTTAAATCAGTAAAATCTAAAACATAATTAGTAGTTGGGAGTCTTTTATAAATTAATTTTTTTGGACTTTTTGGTTCTTTACCATCATAAGTATCAGATAATTTCATCATTTCAAATCCCTTATCAAGATCATCAACTGTATCAATTTCTTTTTTAACTATTGGTATTTTTTTGTTTTTATGGTGTGACATGAGCATGTTTTAATTGTTGTTTTTCAAGAAATGTCAAGGAATTAAATAAATTAGTATAATCTAAAAACATTTTGGTAGAAGGAGGATTTTGTGAAAAAGGAAGAAAGAATCGGACCTTTTATATCATTAAAAATTTAAATAAAAATATAAAAGGAGTTGATTAAAGATACACATCATAAATGACATGTTTCATTATCTACATATGATAATAGAAAGTAATTGAAAAAGAGATAAATATACATTGGAAATATGATAGGTAATAAAATAAATAAATAAATGATACCTAACATTTTTTTTTATTTTTATGATTAATAACAAAATTAGTTATAAACAAGTATATGATTATATTAGATTAAAGAGTTAATTAGTTTCGTAAATTGGGTATTGTGGTAAAACATCAGATTTGAAAAGTTTCCAAGCCTCAGTAATTTGATAATTATCGATTTCTAATAAAGTATTTAAAGTATTATTATCAGATTTATAATAATTTAAAGCTTCAATATGTTTATCCCAAGGATCTCTTTTCGATTTTTTATCATGTAAAATTGAACCTTTAGAACCGAAAGGATTTTCTTTAAATAAATCAAGTGCATTAGATTTTTCACTTTGATAAAGTTTCTTCCAAAATGATGATTTAAAAGTTTGATAATCTTCCTCTGTTGAATCTTTTGATTTTGGTGGAAGAACTGGACCTGCACTAATATATTTAACATGTCTAGTGTCTGGTAAATCATTTAAATCTAATTCATTATTAATTAAATTTGGTAAATAATAATAACCTAATGTTGTTAAATGAGAAGATAAGAATCTTTCTTTTTTAAAACCGAAACCTATAATTGTAATTTTTGATGGGAATTTATTATATTTTTTATAAAATCTTGCTAAACTATAAAGGACATTTTCATAAGAATCTCTTGCATATTCTTCTAATAAAATATTTGTGCCAAAACTAAAATAAGGATTTTTAGTTAAACCTGATTGTTTTGCAACTTCATAATAACTTAATGATTCACTTTTTTCAATTTTATCTTTTGTAAATCCACCAGAAATCACTAAAACTGAATTATGAATATTATGATGTAATTCATTAAAAGCTAATTCTATATGTTTAAAAAAAGATAAATGATCATTTGATTCTAATTGAAAAGATTCTAATAACCAATTATTTGGATCTTCAATTGATTCAATTGCATCATAATTTGGTTTATTTTCATTTAATTCAGGTGCAAAAATTGAGTGACAAGGTAAAATTATAAGATTTGAAAGATCAGGGACATATTTTGATGTAAGTATATCAGAACCAAGCATTTTTGGGTGTGATTTTAATTTTTTATTTGTTTTTTGTTTGTTATTAATATCAGAATCCATTTTTGAATCTTTTATTTCTAAAGATGTAAGATTATTACTACTATTAATATTATCGTTATCTTTAGGTAAAACAAATACAGCAAATGAAACGATTAAAATAGCTAAAATGCAACAAATTTGAATTCTATAGCGTATTAATCTCTGTTTTAAATCTTGAATGCCATTGAGTGGTGCAAATATTCTCTGAGAATGAGGATATGGTTTGAACATAGTGATTTCTATATTCAGATACGTATGAATTGAATTCAATAGCAAATATACAAGATAATAGAATAAGTTACTATCGTAGTGGCTCTTGTGATATACAATGTAATCTATTTAATGAAATGAAATATTGTAATGTGATGATAATTGCCTTATGTTCTAACAATAATATGAGCCGAAAATGAAAAGTCAATTTTGATTATTATGAAAGTTTGAGGCTCAGGCCATTTTTTTTATTTAGTAATTAATTTAATATTTAAAATCTGTCGACGCGTCGATGAGTTTGAAAAAAAATTTATTTTTTTATTTTTTTTTGATTTTTTTTTTTATTTTTTTTTTTATGTTTTTTTAATTTTTTTAATTTTTTAAATTTTTTAAATTTTTTTTTTTTTTTTCAATTTGGAAATTTTATTTTCATTATTTAAACTGATAGATAATTGATAACTGATATTAATTGATTAACTAATTGATCTTATTCATTCAAACAAACAGCAACATGAGTGAATTAGGAAGACCACAGAACTTGTCACAACCTTCTAGAAAGGGAAAACGTTCATGGAGGAAAAATGTTGATATTTCAGATATTGAAAAAAAATTACATGAACAAAGAGAAGAAGTTATTCATCATGGTAAATTATTAAGTGAAGTTGAAAGTGAAGATTTATTTATAATTGATGAAGATGCTGATGAACTTATTGAAAAAAAGTTAATTAAAGATAATGTTAAAAAATTAAAATCATCAGAAATTTTAGAGAATAAATCAAAAATTCCTGCATTAGTTGGTAAAATTAATAAAAAAAATAAAGATAGTAAAAAAATTCAAGGTGTTGATAAAAAAGAAATGATTCATTTATTAAAATTAGCAGGTAAAGTTAAAGGTTATGATAAATCAGATGAAAGATTAGCTAAAGAAGGTATTATTAATTCAAAAGCTTATGATGTTTGGGGTACTCCATTAGAGGATGAAATTTTAAATTCAAAATTACCAAATGCTTTAAAAGAAAATAGTACAATTTCATTTACAAAGGCAACAATAATACCAAAAACGCTTAAAGAAGCTCCAATTCAAGTTAAAAAATTAGAAAATTTACCACATGCAGGTAAATCTTATAATCCATCATTTGATAATTGGAAAAATTTAATTGAACAAGAATATTTTAAAGAAAAAACTAAAGAAGACCAAAGATTAATATTTGAAGAATATAGAGACAGAATTCAATATTTAATATCTAATTATGAAGATAATGAAATTGAAGAAGAAATTGAAGATTTAAAGGAAGATATTGAAGAAAATATTGAAAATATTGAAAATGAAATTAAAGATGAAATTAAACAAGGTATTAAATTATCAATTAATCCTGTAACGGAAGTTAATATTAAAACTAAAACTCAAAGGAATAAAGAGAAAAGAAATAAAGAAAGACAACGACTTGAAAATGAACTTAAAGAGATTAAACTTAGGATTAAAGAGCTTGAAAAATTACCAAATATTTTAAAACAAGTTGAAGAAAAAGAATCTAAAATCAATGAAAAGGTAAATAAAATTGATAATTCATTAAAGAAAGATAAAAAGAAATTAGGTTCAAAATTTGAAGTTATTGAAGGCCCAATTGAAGTTAAATTAAGTAATGAATTAAGTGATTCTTTAAGAAAATTAACTCCTGAAGGTAATTTATTATATGATCAAATGAAGAAGTTCCAATCTAAGGGTATGATTGAAACTAGAAGAATTAATAAAGGTAAAAAAGGTAAAAAGAAAATTACAGAGAAGTGGTCATATAAAGATTTTAAGTAATTTAGATCATAAGAAATATTATATAATATTAAATTGCATATTTTTAAATATATATATATATAGTTTTAGCTTTGTACTTAATATAGATGACTCCTATTATTATTATTATTATTATTATTATTTTAATTTTAGAAGGATTCTTCAATGAATTTCACTGTTTCTTTGACAGTAACTATTAAATCATCCAATGACCAATCACCGGAAAGACTTACATATGTAGGAACGGAGAATTTCTTACTTAATAAATTTCCTATTTTCTTCGCCATATCCACCAAAGTTTCTTCACTATTGTTTAGCAAAGTTTGGTATATTTTATTCGTTTTAGGATGAATGATAGTGTAGACGTAACAACCTAATATAGTATTGTTACCCACTTTACTTAAATGTATTGATATGGGTATTCTATTTCTTTCATTGATATTTGGCCTTTCAAGTGGTAATATTGCAGCAATTTGAAATTCTTCTCCAAATGGTGGATCAACCTTTGCTGTTACAGTTTGAGTTTTTTTCAGTGACATTAAATTATCATACAAGCTTTGGGGTATGTTCCTTTGAAATGTCTTTCAAAAAGTCAAAGTTTAACATAGGGAAAACTGAAAAAAAGAAGAAAAGAAACGAATATCAAAATAGTAGGTGAAGCGAGTTTTTCTCTTTACAATAAGGAATAATTCTTTGATATTACGACAATACAATATTTGAAGAAACAAATGCCGAAAGTTGTGAACATTTATATAAGAAAAAAATTCATTAATTAAACACTCCATTTATATCTTTTATTGAAAAAGAAAAGAAATGATAGGATAATAATAAGATAATAATAAGATAATAATAAGATAATAATAAGATAATAATAAGATAATAATAAGATATCAACTACACGATTTCAGGATTTTTTGCAAAATATTGATTAAAAACATCAAGTACTGATTTTTCAAGAGTAATAAATTCATATCCATTTATTAAACTTAAAGTATTTGAAATATCATATTTAGGACAATAATTTTGGATTAATGTATTTGTCATTGATGGATCACCCTTTGCAATTTTATCTTTAAAATGAATACATTTATTATTTAAAATATTTAAAATAACTTGAGCAGTTACAGGTTCTGCAGCAATAAAAATTCCTTCTTGAAATAAAGCTGGAATTTTAATTGCTTTAATATGAAATTCGGCGACATCTCTAACATCAATAAATAAAGCACCAAAAATAATTTGTGGTGAAGTAATATTTTTATCAATTTTAGTAATTTTATTAAGTATTTCATTTGAAACATTTAAAATTGGACCAACTAAATTATCAAAACATTGTGGACAGAAAACATAAGTTGGATTAATAGTTGCAAGTTTAAAATTTGGATTTTTATTATTTAAAAAATTTCTTGCAGCTTTTTCAGAATAAGTTTTTGAAGCAATATAAGCATCAATTTCATTATTAACATTTTCCCATTTAATATTATTCCATGATTTATTTGTATGAATATGAGTTGTATAAGTGTTATCCATTTGTTTAATTGCAGCAAATGATGAAGTTAATACAACATTTGTAACTTGAGGTGCAAATTTAACAATTGAATTAAGTAAATTTAAAGTACCATTAACTGCAGGTAATAAAAAACTTTCTAATAAAGGTTTATTTAAACCATAACAAAATGGAGAAGCTGTATGAATTACTTTTGTTATTTTATTATATTTAATAAATATTTTATCAAATATATTATCAATAGATATATTTTCAATAATTTCAAATATTAATTCACAATTTGGATACCTTTTTTTAAATTCTAATAAAAGAGGTTCAGATTTTAATTTTGATCTAACAGTACCAATAACTCTATACCCTTTTCGAAGTAAATTGTTTAATATATGTTGAGCTATAAAACCTGTTACAGCTGTAACTAAAACAGTTTGATTTTTCACTGTCATTGTTTTTACAAAAGGAATGTGGAATTGTCTTACATTAAAAAGTATATGTTTAAATAATTGAAGAAAGAAATATATAATATGTAGAGTAGATATAGTACGTTCAACATATTCAAATGGCTATTCACAAAAGAGATAAAAAATCATTAGATTTATAAAGTCTTCTGTTTATGAAATCAAAACTGATAAGAAATTAATATGAGTATTGCGTTATTACCGAATTTGGGTGATTTTTTTTCTCTTCTAATGCTGTAACTTTCGGCTATTTCCTATTTAATAAAGTCATATCTATTTAACTCTTACACTTTACAGTTGTATTCTATTCTATCACCAAATACGAACTTAATTTACACTTTCTCATAAAATTTTATAGGTTATGGAAATTTTTGTAAATTTCTACATTCTTTAAAATTATCCAATTTTATCTTCCGAAGCAGGTTTTTCCAACATTCTGAATTTTCTAATTTTCCAACCTCCTGTTTTTATAAAATTGTTTTCAAGATAGCAGCAATCTGTAAAATGCCAATACAACACATACTCACCGCTAACCATATCTGCTACGTTGATCTTATACCATACATTATCAATAAACCAGTAAAACTCAACTCAACTCAACTCAACTCAACTCAACTCATGTACGGCCACGACAATACCGTTGTCGCAGGTGTCCGTTGTAAAGCCACACAGAAAAGCAAAAAAACAACAGCCTTTCGTCCCGCAATGAAAATTTTTTTGATTGTCTTGACAGCCTATTTTGAATTTGATCAATAACCGTTGAATTTGGGGTTTGATGATATGGAGGTGAATATTAAATATGCAGAATATGAACCCTTGATCACATACTTTGTTTATTTGTTTATTTGTTTATTTGTTTATTTATTCATCTCTTCATCTCTTCATCTATTTTTTCTTTTTTTTCTTTGTTACCCCGTTGGATAAACCAGTTCACTCATATTTTATATTTTATGTCTATATTACTAGTAGATTCATACGATTCTTTCACTTATAATTTAAGAGATTTAATTATTAAATCAACAAATTCACATGTCATAACAATTCATAATGACTCTTATAATTTAGAAAATGAATCTGAAAAATTAGAATTAAATAATTTACTAGATTCAGTAACTGCTATAGTTATTGGACCAGGTCCTGGTTCTCCAAATAATTCTTCAGATATTGGTATTATACCTTATATTTTTAAAAATTATACTTCAAAACCAATTCTCGGGATTTGCTTAGGATTTCAAATCCTTTGTTTATTAAATGGTTGTTCAATTGATTATTTAAAAAATCCAATTCATGGTCAAATTCATTCAATTGATATAATTGATCATTCTACAATTTTTAAAAATCTTCCAAATTCAATTGATTCAGTTAGATATCATTCAATTTTTGTTAATAATAAAAATTTATCAGATTCAATAAAACCATTAGCTTACTATAATAATAATAATAATAATAATATTGATCCTGATAGTGAAAAAATTTTAATGGCTGCACAACATATAAAATATCCTCATTACGGTGTTCAATATCATCCTGAATCAATCTGTTCAGATTTTGGTAAAGAATTAATTCAAAATTTTTGGAATTTAGCAATTAATAATTCTTCAAATAAAGATTTTACTAAATTAATTTCAAATGATAAACATTTAATCTCTTCAACCCCTCTTATAAAAGAATTTATACCAAATTCAAACTTTAAATTTCAATTCGAATTATTATCAATTGATAATTTAGATGTTTTAAATCTTTGTGATTTACTAAAATCTTTTAATTATGATATATTCTTATTAAATTCAGCTTCTGCTCCAGGTCAATGGTCAATTATTGGATTACCAATAAATGATGAATCCGAAATTATAACTCATTCAACAGAAGACCCATCTATCATAAATTTATCAAAATGGAATTCAAAAAATAGTCCATCATCGATTAAACTTGATGATGATAATGATATATTTAAATTTTTAGCAAATTATATGTCTAAAAATTACTTTTCACCATTAATTGAACATGATGAATTAAAATCTTGTCCATTTTTAGGTGGTTTAATCGGTTATCTCTCTTATGAAGAAGGTAGTTTTATTAATTTAAAAAAATTATCAAAAAGAACACTTTCAAATATTGATGATACAAAACTTTGTTTTATTGAAAGATTTATTGTTATATCACCAAATAATAATATTTATTTAATTTCAATAAAAAAAAATGATGATAAATTCTTATTAACTTTAAAAAATCAATTATCATCAATTCATTCAACTTCTGTCGAACCACTAGATTTACAACTTTTAAAAGAAAATTCAAAAATTATCTTGCCTAATAAAGAAAAATATTTTGATACTTTTCATAAATGTCAAAATTATTTACATCTTGGTGATTCTTATGAATTATGTTTAACTTATAATACAATAATCCAAATTCCAAATAATTTTAATTCTTGGGATATTTATAAAGCTTTAGTTAAAAAAAATCCATCACCTTATTCTGCTTATATTAATTTTAATTCTTCAATGCTTTTATCAACTTCACCTGAAAGATTTATCTCTTGGAATAAAAATTCATGTCAAATGCGTCCAATTAAAGGTACCCTTAAAAAAACTAATGATATAGATTATGAAAAAGCTTGTAAACTGTTAAAAATTCCAAAAGAAATTGGTGAAAATTTAATGATTGTTGATTTAATTAGAGATAATTTATTATTTTTACTTGATAAAATAAATGTTTCTAAATTAATGTCTGTGGAAGAATATGAAACAATTTATCAATTGGTATCCGTTATAGATGGTGAATTTACAAATAAATTTAAAGGAATTGATGTTTTAAAAAATTCATTACCACCAGGTTCAATGACTGGAGCTCCAAAGAAAAGATCCGTTGAAATTTTACAAGATCTTGAAGAACAAGAACGTCGTGGTCTTTATTCAGGTATCTGTGGATATTGGTCGGTCAATGATAACGCCGATTGGAGTGTTATTATTCGTTCATTATTTAGTTATCATGATGATTTAAATAATGAAAATGGTTTCGATACATATAGATGTGGTGCAGGTGGCGCATTAACAGTTTTAAGTACAGATCAAGGCGAATGGGATGAAATGCTTATAAAATTACATAGCGTTTTACAATTATTCGAATAATTTCCAATTGATTCTCCATACACATGTATATAAACCCTTAGAAATTATATATCAACAACAGCTGTAAATATTATTTATTGGAATAAAAATGAAACACAAAATATAAAATCATTTGCTTTTCTTTTCTTTTTTTTGTTTTAATTTTCTAATTGTTGTCTTTTACGTGAATGTAATGATCCTCCTGTATCTTTGACAACTTTCCTCTTTTTATCACTTACAGAGTTTCCATTTTTATCGGAAACTTTACCCCATCCACCACCTCCTGGAGTTTTAATAATGATTCTATCACCAATTCCAACATCAACACTTGCACGACCACCTAAATTATAAACTCTTTCCTCCTTAACTCCATTTTCATTAACAACATTTCTAATCCAAAGATTTATACCCCTTTCACCATCTTCACCATCATGCATACCATGTGGGGCAACAACTCTACGTTCTGATAAAATAGAAGCAGTAACTGGTACTCTAAATTCAACATCTCTAATAACCCCATCACCACCATTATGCATACCTTTACCACCAGATCCTTCTCTTAATGAAAACTCTCTTAAGATTATCGGATATCTTCTTTCAAAAATTTCTGCATCGGTAATTCTAGTATTGGTCATATTGGTATGAACTCCTGAAACACCTTCCCATTTAGCAGATGCACCATGTCCACCGGCAATGGTTTCATAATATCCAAAACCTTGAACATATTTCCCATCAGCCCCATTACCACCACTACCGAATGTAAAATTATTACAACAACCTTGTGAATCTGCCATAACATCAAAACATTTTAAAATTGTATCCGTAATTCTTTGTGATGTACACACATTGCCCCCCACTACGGCACTACCATGTGCAGGCGAAAGTAATGAAGATTTAGGAATCTTGACTTCAATAGGTCTTAAACATCCTTGATTTAATGGAATTTCTTCATCAACCAGACATCTTAAGCAATATATAATAGCAGAGTATGTAATTGCACTTGGTGCATTAAAATTATTATAAGTTTGTGCTGAAGTACCTTCAAAATCAAAAATTACTTTATCACTTTTATGATCTCTATAAACTGATAAACATATTTGTGATCCATCATCCATATAATCTACACATTTTAAAACTTTAGTATCATTTTTTGCAATTAACTTATCAATCATTCTGGAAACTGTATTAGCTGCATTATCTTGAATTGCATTCATATACGCATTAATAGTTGGCAATCCAAATTCGTTTACAAGTAATCCAATTAATTGAATACCTTTTTGATTTGCTGCAATTTGTGCTTTCAAGTCTGATAAATTATCAGATAATCGTCTAGTACCAGAACAGTTTGGATATTTTGAAGGTTCAATCAATAACTTTTCAATTATACGTTCTTCTTGAAATTTACCTTCTTTAACCAAAAACTCACTAAATATTGTTGCACCTTCTTGCCATAACTCTTTTGAATTTGGTGGCATTGATCCCGGTAATAAACCTCCAATATCTGCATGATGTGCTCTAGAAGCAACGTAAAAGATAATTTCATCATCTTTAAAAGCAGGTGTGATTACAGTTATATCAGGTAAGTGAGTACCACCAGCAGATGGGTGATTCGAAACTAAAATGTCACCAGGCTTTAATTTTCCTTTCCACAACTTAGCTTGTGTTGCAATACATGCAGACATTGAACCTAAATGGACAGGTAAATGAGGTGCATTTGCAACTAAATTACCTACTTTATCAAATAATGCACATGAGAAATCCAATCTCTCTTTCACATTAACTGAAACTGAGGTCTTTTGTAATGATGTACCCATTTGTTCTGCAATATCCATGAATCTATTTGCAAATATAGATAACAAAACAGGCTCAATCTTGATTTCATCTGCGTTAGTTGATTCTGTTTGAGAGATATCCATAATTTCATGTTTAGGTTCACCAGATTCTATATCTTTATCCAAATTTTGAATAAATAAATGTGTTTCTAAAACAGTAACAACAGATCCTGGTGGTATAACATTTGTTTGAGTACCATCAGCTATTATGGCAGGACCATGACAAAAAGTACCAGTTTTCATTTCCTCTAAACGATAAATTTCTGTTGGTAAGGTTTTAATTTGACCATCAATTTTCCAGTAGATATCCCTGATAAACTTTAATCTATTAGGATCAGGTTCTTTAAAACCATTAGTTTCATGAAGTTTTAAAATCTGTTCATCAACTGTCTTTTCTTTTCTTGTTTCAACTTTTCCACTTGCTCTAATTCTAACATCATCAACAGATATATTTTTATCATCAAATAAAAATCCAAATTCTCTTAAATGCATAGATTGGAATGTTTTTAAAAACCCATTTGATTCTTTTGGTACCATTATTGCAGATTCTGTACCTTGATATCTCATATTTAAATAAGCTTCAATTTCAATATTTTCCTTTTTGAAACCTTGTTGAATTAATTTTGAAGTTGCTTTTCCTTCTAATGATTTAAGTCTATCGTTCAACTCATTTATATTCTCTTCATTAAATTCCATTGTACAAGGTTCTTGAACTTCTTCAACAACATCAGCAAGTGCCATACCGTAAGCTGATAAGACCGAAGAATATCTATGAATCAAAATTTCCTTAATACCTAAAACTGAAGCAACTTGTACGGCACATTGACCCCCAGCACCACCAAAGGAAACCAATCTATGTGATGAAATCAAATGACCTTTAGCTTCAGTTAATTGTCTAATTGGTCTAGCCATATTTTCACATGCAACTTCCAAAAATCCATATGCAATTTCTTGTGGTGTTTTATTATCTAAATTTTCATGAGCCAAATTAATTTCATCAGTTAATGTTTGAAATTTTTCTTTGGTAATATGGACGTCTAAAGATTCATTTTCATTTTTACCGAAAATTTTTGGGAAATATTCAGGGATTAATCTACCTAAAAATAGATTTGCATCTGTAACAGTTAATGGACCACCTTTTCTGTAACACGCAGGACCTGGATGAGATGATGCACTTTCTGGACCTACTTGCATTAAACCATTTTTAAAAGATAAAATTGAACCACCACCTGCTGCTATTGTATTAATATCCAATTGAGGTGATTGAATTGTAATACCTGCAGTTGTTGTTTCAAAGACATGGTCGAATTTACCATTACCAAATCTTGAAACATCAGTTGAAGTACCACCCATATCGAAACCAATTAAAGGGATTGGATTTTCAGGATTATAACAAGTACGTGAATAACCCACAACACCACCTGCAGGACCTGATAAAATTGCCCTTAAACCTGAAAAATTTGAAGCATCAACTAAACCACCATCACTTTGCATGAATTGACAATTGACACCTTTGCTTGAATCATCATTAATATCTTTAATTCCAAATTTTAAACCTGATTCAAAACTATTTAAATATTTTTTAATTTCAGGTGTTAAATAAGCATCTGCAACACAAGAATTTGATCTATTAACATATTTAATCATTGGACTTAATTTAGATGATAATGAAATATTTGTAAAACCTATATTTTTAGCAATTTCACCAATTAATATTTCATGATTTGGATAAGTATAAGAATGCATTAAACAAACAGCAATTGATCTAATTCCTTGATCATATAATAATTGTAACATTGATTTAACTTCAATTTCATTAACAGTTTTTAAAATTTTAACAGTTTCACCTGAAATACCTTTAACTAAATCAATACCATTTGGAGTTGAGAATTTATTTTGAGGATCTTCAACATAATCTTCTAAAGTTACACGTTCATCAATTTCAACAACGGATTCATAAAGTTTATCAGGTTTTGAAACTGATAAATCAAAAATATTTGGTCTACTTTGATTACCAATAATTAAGATATCTTTAAAACCTTTTGTTGTTATAAGTGCACATCTTGAACCTTTCCTTTCAAGTAATGCATTAGTTGCAACAGTTGTACCTAATCTTAAAGATTTAATTTGACTTGTATCTAAGGGTTCACCACGAGGTATTTTCTTTTTTGTAAAATGTTCTAAAATTCTACGAATACCTTCAAGATTTGAATCTGAGTAATTTGAAGGATCGACTGATAATAATTTAATAACATAGTCATCTTTTGGATCACCAGACCCTAAATTACCTATACAATCGGTAAAAGTTCCGCCTCTCTAAAGACAAAAGAAAATGTGTTAAACCCGAGATCAATATAATGTTAGTTATTAAATTCATATACACATCTATTTATAATTTAAATAAATACTTACATCAATTGCTATTCTGATATTTGACATGATAGTTAAATGATATTATAAAGATCAATTGTTGATTAAAAAGAATGAACTTTGTTTGATAATAAGTAGATACATGTCTTTATTAACAGTGATAATATAATTTGTAATAATATTTATGCACATAGTAAATTCAAAAAATCCAACTGTATGAAAAAATAGCGCAAATCTAACAATAGATAAAGATTGATAGATAAATTAGATTTTTGTTATATAGAAAAGATAAATTATATATTATAATTAAATTATATATTATAATTAAATTATTACTGTTTATGAACACGACCAACGACTGGTTTAGCCCTTTCAGGAACATAAGGTACAGAACCTGGTGTACTATGTTGACGACGATTCTCTTCACGACGTTTAATACTTTGAACTTCTTCATTTTTAATAGTTGTAGCAGTTTTAATATAACCAGGTAAATGTCTATGTCTTGCAATTCTTCTAATTTCTGGCATATCAGCATATCTTTCTTTAAGTTTTTCATCATATTCTTCCTTTGAACGTTTCTTTGCAGATTTTGGACCAGATCTTTCATTTGCATGAGATCTCCAAATTCTAATATTACCATCATCAGAACCTGAAAAAATATATTTTGAATCCATTGAAAATTTAGTTATAAAAATTCTTTGCATTCTTTTAGTATGATAAACATCCCTTGAATGACCTTTATTTGTTTCAAAAATTCTTAAAGTTTTATCATAAGAACCTGTAACTAATTCTTTACCAGTTGGTGAAAAATCTAAATCCATAACTGCATTAACATGACCTTTAAAAACATTAATTGATTTATCTAAATATCTCATATCCCAAAGGTAAGAATTTTGATCTTCATTTGCAGTTGCAAATATATAAGCTTCCATTGGATTCCAAGAAATTGAATTATTTCTCATTGAAGTTTTGATTTTTTGAGTTGGAGAATTTGTTCTAATATCATATAAAATTAATGAATTATCAGAACCTGAACTTGCAAAGATTGAAGTTTCAGTTTTATTAAATTTAACACAATTTATATTATCTGCACCCCATGATAAATTTGATAATGGTTTATTTCTATTTATATCCCAAAGGTTAACTTCTAAACCTGCAGTTACAAATAAATCATCTGATTTATGATGATCAATTGACATTAATGAAAAATCTGCTAAATAAGTTTTTAATAAATTATTATTTGAAGTTGAATTATTATTAAAATTTGAATTAATATCATAATTTTGATTATAATTTGAATCATTTGAAATTTCCCATAATTTAATTGATTTATCAACACCACAAGATAAAATATTTTTTTGATTTGGAGTTACAATTAAACCTGAACAAAGTCCATAATGAGCTTTAAATGAATAAGTTTCAGATCTTGAAGTTATATCCCAATATTTAATTATACCATCACCTGAAGATGTTGCAATTTTATTAACAGATGAGAAATTTTTTGCTAATGCATAAATACCATCTCTATGACCATCACCTAAAGTACCAACAAAAGGTTGAGCAAATACACGTTCTAATTTTGTTGCATTTAAAGCTCTAGTATATTCCCTAGCACGTTCAAATGGATGTAATTCAGGATTAAGATTTCTTGAAAGTGCAGATTCTCTTGAATTTGATACAGGAACGTAATTATCTGAGGATCTTGAAATTGTTTTAATTTTCATTGTAAATTGGTCAGTTTATATATGATTAAGTATATATCTGTATATATATGTATATGAAGGAAAAGAAAGGAAAAAGAAAAGAAAGGAACTTAAAAAGAAGAATATAATAAAATATAATAAAATAAAATAAAACTAAAAATTTTTTTATTGTAAAAAAAAAAAAAAAAAAAATAAAAAATAAGAAAAATAATTTTGTTAATCAAGAAAACTGAATTTTATTGTCGCCAATTGTTCGTGATGGTGCGACATCCAAAAGTGTTGTACTGTCATTAACTATGTCAGAATAAGATGGAGGCTCTGAATTTTTGTTATTATTATAATTATTATTATAATTATTATTATTATTATTATTAGTAACAGATTCATCTACAAAATCACCACGTTCAAGATCAGGGGATTGGATATTATCATTATCTTGTGGATCTTCAATTATTGTAGTAATCGTCTCTGTTGTAACATAAGTTGTCGTCTCTCCAGTGAAATAAGGCCATAAATAATAAAATGTATAAATAACTCCAAGGAAGTGAAATCCAAAGATTGTTAGTAATAATGAGATAAGCAATTGTTTAGTACATCCTTCAACTAAATAAATTGGTAATGGTGGGAATATAAATGTTGCAACAAATAATATAACTTTTTGTAATGTAATGCTGTTCATCTTTAAATAGATTTATGTAATATAAACTTAACTTATGTAAAGGAAACAAAATTAAGTTAAATGTAAAGAGGCAAAAATAAAATAAAATAAAATAAAATCCATCACTGATAAAATCACAAAGGAGTAGAGAGAGAAAAAAGAAAGCTGATAAATAAATAGTTAAAAATAATTTATTTATATAAATGTATGTATGTATGTATTATATGTGTATTTATCTGTTATCACTTTCTTTTACTTATTTTATTTATTATCTTCTTATTATATTATTATTTAATCAACATTTAAGAACAGTATTAAATTAAGGGAAATAACAATGGATCACAATAATATAAATAATAATATTATTAATAATACAAATAACTCATTTGAAACATCAAATGATTCATCTATAACAACATCTAAAGCAACAATTAAAACAATTAATGAATTTAAAACTTCAAAAGATAATAATTATGATAATGATAATAATAAATTAAATAAACTAAATAAAATTAATATAAATAATAATTTAAATATATCAACAAATAGTAGGACATTTCCAAATTCAAATTTATCTTCACATCCAATAAATAGGAATAAGAAATTTTCTTGGGTTAAAAGATTAATGAATAATAATAATAATGATAATAATAATGATAATAATAATAATGATAATAATAATAATACTAATAATAACGATAATAATAGGTCAAAAAATAAATTAAAAGTTAAAAATATAAATAATGATAATAGAACAAGAACAATTAAGCATGATAAATTAAATAATTATAATAAAATTGATAATAATAATAATAATCAAATTAAAAATCATTCAATTAAACAATTTCAAATTAATGATTTAACAAGTATTGAAAATGATGAAATAATAAGTTTTGTATCATCATCTAATAATTCATTAAAATTACAAGATTCTTATGAAAGGCAATTTTATATGAGACAACAAGATAATCAAGAAATTAATACAATTGCATCAGTTAAATCTATTTTTTCGAATGGTAAAGAATCAGTTTATAATATCAATAATATTAATAATATCATTAATAATAATAATAATAATATCATTAATAATAATAATAATAATAATAATTTAGATTCAGAAAGTACATTTAGTGGTTCAATTATTGAAGATAATATTAGTACTAAACCATTAATTTCATTTTCATCAGATGAAGAATCATTAAATGAAGATAATGAAACTGATAAAGATGAAATAATTAATGAAATTAAAGAAATTGATGATTCATTTGATATAAAGAGTAAATATCCAAGTTCTAATAAATCAAGTAAATCTAATCCAATTACTAATATTTCAATAATGACATCACCAGTTTTATCAACAATTAATTCAACTACAACAACTGCAACTTCAGTTACTAATTTTACAAATTATACAACTTATACTGTTAATACCAGTAATACCAATAATAATGCAGCCTCAATTATGACATTAGCCAGTTCTTCTAGGCATGTATATTATAACCAGTAAATAGTGTTTATAGTTTATGTAACTTGAATTGATGTATTTGATAAAAGATGTATGTATGTATAGAGATGAGAGAGAGATCGATCGATCGATCGATCTCCACACTTGCACACGTGACATGCCAAACTGCCGCCCGGCACAGCCCGGCACAGCCAGGCACAGCTTCTCTCTTCTCTCTTCTTAATAAATTTAAAATTTTACTCCACAGCCCAAAAGCGAAAGACTCATTGAGGGTTAAGTAAATAATAATAAATAAATAATAATAAATAAATAATTTATCCTCTGCAGCGGCTGTTTATTTACTAGTTATTTTTTTTGTTTACCTTTTTCAGGTTAGGGTGGTAACAGAAACAATACATGTATTAATTGTGTTTGACTAAATACTTGAATACTAATCTTCATCTTCATCTTCATCTTCATATCATTCGTTTACTTCTTCAATTTATAATATTACATATTACATATTAACTTATACCCATACCCTCCATACCCCCCACCATATCATTCTCCTTTAATATTATTATTATTAATATAAAATTATCTTTCCTTTTTTATTCTTGAAATAATAAAAGGAACATACCATTTTTATTCTGGTATATATCTGCTTTGGCAGTCTTATCATATTATATCATATATATATATATATATATATATATATATTATATTTGCTATTTAAGAATAAAATTCTTTGGTTATTTTATAAATTCATTTTTTTTTTACTATAATCATGGCTATAAATACTTGTGATGGTGAAATCTATATTCATAATTTATCATCATTTATAAAAAATCATGAAAGACAATTAGCTAATGCTTTAGTTGCTTATAAAAAATTAAATTCAAAAGATCAATTAAAATCAATTAAATTATCTTCAATTAATAATTCAATTAATAATAATAACTCTACAAAAGCTAATATTACTATTACTAATACTAATACTAATACTAATACTACTACTACTAATAATACTACTACTACTACTACTACTAATAATAATAATAATAATAATACCACTAATGATAATTCACATATAATTGAAACTGATGAAACATCTAAAAATAATAATACTACTAATAAAATTATCACTGATACAACTATTAAGAATAACGATAATAAGACTTCAACTAATATTAATAATAACAATAATAACAATAATAACAATAATAACAATAATAACAATCACAATAGTTATATTATTGATACAACAATACCAATACATGCTATAATCTCAAAATCAAATATTAACACTTCAAATAATTTATCAAATTTAACTTCAAATTCAATAATATCTGATGATGATGAGATCTTAACAAAAGAAATTTCAAAACCAGTTAGACTATCTTTATCTTTACATCATCTTTATTATATTTTAGGTAAATTTCAAGAATTAGGTATATCAGTTGGTCCAATGAATTTAAGATTAGATAGTATTGATTCAAATAATAATAATAATTATGTCTCATTTTTAAGTGAATTTCAAAGAAATAAAAAACTTGATTCAGATACTCAATCAATTCATTCAATTTCTTCAGTTAAATCTGTTATGTCATCAGTTTCTGCTCTTTGGAATACTTTTAGTTCAAATTCAAAAACTGATAATACAATTTCAGATTTAAAATATTTATATTCAGCTTTTTCAAAATTACCTTGTTTAAGATTAGCAAATGAACCAAATGCTAAATTAATTGAAGGTCATGAAGAATATCCATTTGAAACTGCAACTCCAATTATAATTTTTAAAAATTTATTAGTTTTAGAAATTTCAGATTTAGATCCAAAAGAAATTTATGGTTGGAATTTATTATCAAATAAATTAAGATATTTAGTTATTAAAAAAGCAAATTTATTAGATCCAGCTGATGTTTTAATTAATTTAGTTGAAGCAGATTCAAATGTTAGAAATGATGATGATGAATTCTTTGATAATGATTTTAAAGAAAATTCTTCATCAATTAAAAATGATTTTAATTATGATGATTATTATGATGATAATAATATTAATACTAATAATAATTCTAATAATAATAATTCTAATAACAATAATTCTAAATTAACTAAAACTATATCAAATAACAGTGATATATCTGATCCTTATGAAAAAACTTCTTATAGAAATTCAGCAATATCTTCAAGTATACCTCTATCACACTCTTCTATAAGTTTAGCTTCAACTCTATGTAATAATTCTAAAGGTCATACATCACCAACAATGAATCAATCTCATTCATTTGCATCTATTCATAATAATCACTCAAATCTTAATTCTCATCAAAATTATAATGTTAACCATAATTATAATCATCATAATTATTATCATTATCATCATAATCCTTTATCTTCAGAAAGTTTATCATCCTTTTCAACATCACCAACGGCAGCTTCTTATTCTTCAAATTATTATCCAAATAGATTACACGCTGAAGATATATTAGCTTCAAATTCTCAACAATCTATTTTACCAACATCAGTTCATTCATCAAGAAGATCATATTATTATAAACCTCAAAAGAAAACTCGACGTTCAAGAGGTTCAACTTCAATTTCAACAAATATGACTCCTTTAAATAATAATTTAATATCTCAAAATGTTAATAATAATATTTCAAACAATAATAATTATGGAAGTAATGGTAGTATAAAATTAAATTTGGATCAAAATAATGAGTCAATAACAGACTCAAATCAAAAGAAAAATATTAAACGTATGAGTGGTACAGATAATTCAAAAAAATCTCTCGAATCAAATAATTCCGATTTAAATATTTCAAATTCTTGGAGTTTATTAAAACATTTATCTTTAACTGATAATAAAATAGAAAGAATATCTTTAAATTCATTTGATCATCTAATTAATTTAACTTTACTTGATTTGTCTTATAATAAATTAACAACTATTCCAAGTGAACCATTATCAAAATTAATTAATTTAAAAACTTTAAATTTATCATTCAATAAATTATTATCTTTAGAAAAATTCCCAAAATCTTTGAAAAAATTAACAACGTTAAATTTAAGAGGTAATAAAATTTCCGATTTAGAATCAATTGAAAATTTATCTTTACTTCAAAAAATAGATTTAAGACAAAATAAATTACACAAAGTTGGTGATTTAAAACCATTATTACTTTTAAATAAAGATAAAGTTTTATTGAATTCAATTCAATTATTAGGTAATCCAGTTGCTAAAAGTCGAGGTTATAGAATTGAATTATTTAATTTATTTAATGGTATTGATTATAATAATAATATTAGAATTGATGGTTCAAGACCAGGTATTTTTGAAAGTAGAATGTTATTAGATGAAAAAACATCTAAAATGAGATTTAAAAATTATATGGATGAAAGTATTATAAGTAAAATGACAGCAAGTGTTTCTAATATGAATTTAAATAATATAATTAATCAAAAACCTTTACTTTCAAGAAATTCATCCACAAATACAAGTGATCATTCAAATGTTAGGGATAATTTATTTCAATCAAATATTGAACACAAAAAATTTGATAACAATAATCATGAAATTAATACCCCTGTACTTGATCAAATGACAACTTCAATTACAGTTCAACCAGAATCTAACAATAATAATAATAATAATAATAATAATAATAATAATAATAATAATAATAATAATAATAATAATAATAATAATAATAATAATAATAATAATAATAATAATAATAATAATAATAATAATAATAATAATAATAATAATAATAATAATAATAATTCATTTCATAGAAGTTCAATGCATTCAGTTTCAAATCAAAGTAAAGTAATCAAAGAAAATGATTCAATTGCAAATACACTGAATGATTCTGTTGATATCATTGGTCAACAATTAGTACTTGATAATATACCACAATCATTATCAGATCCATTTGTACCACCTCCTTCTATCCCATCTACTACAGAAGTTAAAAAAATATCACCATCACCATCAACAGTTTCAATTAGAAATCCAGTTACTTTAAGTTTCCTTTCTTCAAATTCAAATTCAAATTCAAATTCTAATACAACCTCTACAGTAAATCATAATCACAGTTATAGTTTAAACTCAAACCCTACTGCAAATCCAATAATACCAGGTCATAACTCCAATTCTACTTCAGTTTCTAATTCAAACTCAAATTCAGTTTCAAATCTGATTGATTTGAATAATAATCTTTCTAATAATAACATTGATTTTAATTCACATTTAAATAGATCTGTAACACACTCAAAGCGTGCATCGAACGATTTTCCATCAACATCAAGTTCAATTGTTACTAGCAATACAACAAATACTACAACTGATAATAACCCAATTGTAAGATTATCACTTGCTTCACCTGCTCTACCAGTTATAACACAAGCAACAACCACAACTATGACAATAACATCAGTTGCAAATCCAAACATGGATCCTAGACATTCATCAAATGTTGAAGCCTCACAGCCAACTCAACTAAGATCAGATGTATACAGTAAAAATCACACTACTAATACTTTTAATAAACGCTCCACTACAACTGATGATAATGATGACAACAAAGAAAATAAATCAAATCATACTAATAATGATGACAACAAGGTATCTAATGAGGACTTCAGTTCTGGTTTAAAAATTAGTGTTATTTAATCTTAATTTCTCTTCTATTAATTAAACAAGCATATTTATTACGTTCATATTGCATATTTTTGTTTGTATATTTTGTACATTATATAAACCATTTAGTATTTATAAATCTTATTAATTTAGTTTAATTTAATTTACGGTATTTGGTCAAATATATTTTATTTATTAACTTTTACCACCTTTCCCAAATTTCTTATAAAACATTGTTCTATATTTCTTACCACCACATTCTGAATAATCTAATCTATTTAAATTATAACGCAATGTTTCACCTAAAATTTCATCTTTAATACCATCTATTTGATACCATAATTGATCTACTGGAACTTTATTACCAATTTTCATAACTTCTTCCATGTTTTTCTTGCTATCTTCCATTGAGTTACCACTTTCTAAAATAAAATTGGCAAATCTAAACGGAACTTTTGATAATTTAGCTGTAACACATGAATAAATAGGTATTGGTCTTACGTCCTCGGCTTTTTCATCATTTCTCAAATCAATATCTTCTTCGTGAAAATCTTCCTCTTCACGACGTAATAATTCCATCTCTTTTGCTTTCTTTGATAATCTAGTAGCTCTCTTCGATGATGATGTATTCCAAGTTGATCTTTTTCTACGTCTTTTACGTGCATTCTCAGCAATAGTATTCTTACTAGCTTCTTCTTCTTCAGCTTTAATCGCTTCTAATCTCTTACGTTCTTTTTCTTCTTCTTTAGATTTGGCTTCAGCTTGTCTACGTTCCCAACCATCTATTTCACCCTGATTATGGATCAATAAAAATGAGGCTAACAAAGTAACATAAGGTGACTTTGGACGAGAAGTGATACTTTCATTTTCATCTTTAACTCTTATTGATGTATCACCATCTGTTATGTTACTCACATTTGAATCCTCTTCTGCATCATCTTCATTATCAATTAATTCATATATTGTATCTTTCGGAATAATGAATCTAGATGATGGATTTTCAATAAATTCGAAAACCAAAGCAGCACCATTACTATAACGTTCCTGTAATGGAGATAATTTATCATTCCAAAGATCATCATCTTCACCATCATCACCGTTATTTAATTTTCCCATTCTATCATCGTCGTCATCATCTTCATCATCCTCTTCATTGTCGTGATTCCGGATCTTTTTAATATTTTTCAACTTACTATCTTCGTTTCTCTTTTTTATAATATTATTATTTTCTATACTTTGTTTTTTAGCATTCTCAAGTTTGATTTTATTCTCTAATCTTTCCTTTTCCTTCAATTCTTGTCTTTCTTTGATTTTTTCTTCACGTTCAATTCTTGCCTTTTCCTTTTCAGCTAGTCTCTCCAATCTTTTCTTTTCTCTTTCTTGTTCCTTTTGCTCTTTTGCTATTCTTTTCAATCTTTCCTTTTCCTCTTTTTCTTTATTTTTTTTATCCAACTTTTCTTGTTTGATACGTAGTTTTTCACGTTCACGTTCTTCTTTAATTCTAATTCTCTCCATTCTCTGCTTTTCCTGCTCAAGTTTCATCTCCATTGCACGTTTCAATAGATCCTCTTCCTTTCTTTTAATTTCCTCAGGTGTTAGAGTCTGAATATTTGGAACTAGTGAGGCAGATTTTGCTGCCTTTTCTAACCTTTCTTTCTTCTTCCTTTGCCTCTCCTTCTGTTTTTCTTTTTGTCTTTCCCTTTCCTTTTCAATTTCTTCTTTAGATTTTTCTACTTCATTTAGATTTTTAGATTTATCCTTCTCCTTAAGTTGCTGTTGTTGTTTTATTTTTAGTTTTTGCATATAACCAGTTACATCCCCCATATTTTTGGCTTTTAAAATATATTTTTGAAATTCTAGTATTTGTTCAGTACTGGCAGAACCACTTGCAACTTTTTTCATTAATGCATTTAAGTGTGGATCCTGCTTTGCCAATACATTCAAATTTTGAATCATTATAGCACTTTCTGGATTGGACATTATATCTTTGGTATCCAGCTTAGGTTTTTCCTTATCTTTTGGTTTGGGTTTCGGTGATTTTGTTTTTGGATCAGGAACTGGTGTGATTGTTGTGGTATTATCTAAAGGTTCAACATGTTTTGTTGATGTAATATCTTCATTTAATGTAGTGACTTTAGGAGAAGCGTTGATGTTGTCTACTTTTCCTTTAGATGCGGAAACAGATAATTCTTTATTAATCTTATTTTTAGCTGTAATATCTAGAACTGAAGAATCTGTATTTTTCTTCATTGGCTGCTTATTATCCTGTACACTTTCTTTCTGTTTTGTTAATTTTTCTGTTGATTTTTCTATTGGTTTCTCTATCGGCTCTTTCAATATTTGGTTATCAGCTTCTCTTTCCACTTTATCTTTCTCTTTATCATCTTTCTCTTTATCATCTTTCTCTTTATCATCTTTCTCTTTATCATCTTTCTTATCGTATACCCTATCTTTTGCATTATTATCCTCTGGGTTTTTCTCCTTTAGTTGTGAGTATTCTGATGGATTGCTTTTTTCTAGAGAATTTTCCGTTAATGTTTCAGATTGGTCTGGTTTATCTATTTTTTGTGATAATAATTGCTGATTAGATTCCTCCATTTTTATACCCTTTCTTTCAACATTTCCTTCTTCATTCAATTGTTCTTTTTGAAGTTTTTGTTCTTTCAACTGTTGTTCTTTTAGTTTTTTTTCTTCTTCAATTTTAGCAAGGTACTCTTGCCTTATTTTCTCTCTTTCTATTTCTTTCTCTTTTTCCTCTCTTTCCTTTTCTTCCTTTTTCCTTTGTAATTCCTCTTGCTTTTCTTGTTTTCTTCTTATTCTTTCTTCTCTTTTTTTTTCCATTTCAATTTTAAAAGATTTCTCCCTTTCGTCATCTTTTAAAAAAAATAGTTTAATTTTAAATGTATGCACACCACATGATAAAACTGGATTACAAAATCTTATCATCTTATCCTTTTTATTTAAATCTAAACCACGAATTACCTGTTCACGTCTTGTCCAATAAGTTTTAAACATATGATTAATCCAATTAAATCTTGAAACAATTAAAGAATTGTATAAAATTTCACTATCCTTAACGCTTAATGGGTGTTTCAATAATGAATAATCAGGTTGATTAATTGAATCCTTTGAATCATGTTTATTAATAGGTAAATTCTGTATAACTTTGAAAGGCCTGTTTTGTCTTTGCCTGTATAAAAGTTCTTTATTAATATTCTCTAAAGGTTGAATCATCAATATGGAAGCTGATTTATTATTACTAGGGAGTGATGAAAATCCATCTTTAGCGGGATCGTTTGGCTCTTGTTTCACCACTTTACTCATGTTGTATGAAGTTAGTTGAAGTACGGACCCTTTGTATATCTAATAAAGAGTTGTATGTTGAGAAAAATGATCTTGTATTAAATCCACAAATCATTTGCCTAAGCAACATGAAATGAACAAATTAAGGAAGTTGAATTCCAAAATATAAAAAAATATCAAATCCCCCTAAAAATCAAACGCGTTTTTTTTATCAATGTTGAAGTTCCCTTTTGTTCTACAACTTTTGATTAATAACATGCTCAGCTCATGTTCAATCTCATATTTTAAGGTTAAAGGAGTACTAAAATCACATAGAATTACCAAGTATTTGGTATGACCAAGACATATTCATTAGCAGAGGGTCTTCCGGCCTCAAAAAGGCTCAAAACATCTTATACACCAGATTATAACACGTTTCAACCAGGATCAATTATTAAATGTAAATTAACTAATTTTATGTCGTATTCATTAACAGAATTCCATTTTGGCCCTAGGATGAATTTAATTATTGGTCCTAATGGTAGTGGTAAATCGACATTTGTTTGTGCTGTTTGTATTGGATTAGGAGGTAAATTAGCAAATTTAGGTAAGGAATCAATGACAACTGATGATTTTATTAAAGATAATCAAGATTCTGCTGAAATAAAATTAGAATTAAGATCATTTGAATCAGAAGATTCGGATTCTTTTTTTATTACAACGAAACTATTTAGAAATCGGAAAACTCAATGGGAAATCAATAATCGTTCAGCAACTGAAAATGATATTAAAAAATTATTAAAATCTTATAATATTCAATTAGATAATTTATGTCAATTTTTACCACAAGACCGAGTTTCAAAATTTGCAGATTTAAAAGCTGAAGATTTATTAAAGGAAATTGAAAGATCTTATAAGAATGGTGAAATGTTAGAAGAACATTTTAACATTATTAAACTTCAAACAACAATCAATCAAGAAGAAAAAAGTTTTAATGAATCAAGAGAAATATTATTAGATTTAAAATTGAAAAATGATAATTTAAGAGAAAAAGTTGAAAAACATCGACATTACTTAAAATTGAAAAAAAATCTTGAAAAAACGGAAATGATTAGACCTTATGTTATATTACAGGATAAAAAATCCGAAATGTTACATTTAAAGGAGTTATTTGAAATTGAAAAACAAGAATTCAATCAATTTCAAATTAAAATAAAACCCATTGAAGATTCCTTGAAAAGTAGTGACAAAGAATTAATTCAAATTAATGAATTGATTAAAGATATTGAAGCTGATAAATTTAAACTCTCAAAAGAATCTAAAACAATTGATTCAACAATTGAACAATTAGATAAGAAAAATGAACAATATTTAAGTAATATTAGAGATTATGATGAAAAAATACTTAATGCAAAAGAAGATTACCAAAAATTGAAAAGGGAATATTTGAAAATTGAAAATGATTTGAATAAATTAGATTTACCCGATGAAGATGATATTAAGGATTGGAAAGAAAAAAGAATTGAATTAAAGAATCAATTTTTAGAATTTGATGATCATTTAACTGATCTTAAAAGTAAAATTAACGCAAATTCAAGAAAAATGGATTCAATTAAAAGTGAAATTATTTCACAACAAGACAAATTAAATTCAAAAGATAGAATTAATACAATTGATCCAAATAAATTTAAAAATGCAATTAATGCAGTTAAAATTTTACGTAAATATAAATCACAGAATCCTGATTTTAATATTAAATATTTTGAACCTGCATTAATTACATTAGATGTTCAAAATAAATTAATTGCACCAGTTATAGAAACATTAATTCCATATAGTCATTTCAATGCGATTGTTGTACCAACTAAAGAAGACTATAATGAATTATCTAAATTTCTTTATGATGAAAGAAAATGTATGGTATCAATTAGGACACTTGGTGATTTAAATTTTAATATTGAGAATGAAAGAATCCCACGTGATGAAATATTAAAACTTGGATTTGATGGATATATAACTGATTTTTTAAAAGGTCCGAAAGAGATAATTCAAATGTTATCAGAAAATGTTTATTTAAATCGTATACCAGTTTCGTTTAAAGGATTATCAACTAATCAAAAAGATTTAATTAATAAAGAAATTCAAAATGGGTTAAAATTAGTTAAATATGTTAGTCATGATGAAATTTATACGATGAATAAATCATTATTTGGTAAAAAGCAAATTACAACTAATATTAGATTATTTAAATTAAATTCAACTATAATTCAAAATGGTTTATCAGAGGAACAAAAGAAAATTATTAGTGAACGAATTAATGAATTAAATAAAGAGTATAAAAATATTGAAATTAATATTAAAGATTTTAAAAAATTATATAATGAGAAAAAAGATAATTATAATGATAAACAAATTGAATTTGATAAATTTGAAGAGAATATTAAAAGAGCAGGAGTAATTAAAAGGGAAGAATCAAAATTAAGACAAAGATTAGAAATGACAAAAGAGAGAGCATCAGCTAAAAAGAAAGTTTATAAATCATTAAAGATTAATAACAATGAAACTAATAAAAATAAGATTTATTCAAAAATTAATTCTAATTTAAACGAAAAATTAAAATTACAAAGAATTAATAAAAAAGAAAATTTAATTAAATTAATTGAAAATGATAGTAAATTAATTAAATTAAATATTCAAAAAAGTGAAGAAACTAATAAATTAGAATCTATTAAACTTTTAAATAATTCAATTCAAGATGAGAAAAAAGAGAAAACAAGTAATTTAGAGAATATTAAAAAATCATATAAAAAATCTAAAAAATTTTATCAAGATTATTTAAATGAATATAAGATTAAAGTTAATGAATATTCTATTAAAGATAAAGAAGATATGAAAAATTTAATTGAAGAAATGGCTAATAAAGATATACTTAATCAAGAAGGATTAAATGTTAAAATTGATAAATTAAAATCTGAAATGGAATTAAATAATAAAAGTGGAGGAGAAATCTCGTTACAACAATTAGAAACTAATGAAATTAAAATTAAAGAATTAAATGAAAAAATTCCATTAATTGAAGAATCAATTAATAATAATAAAAAAGAATTAAATAAAATTTTAATCAAATGGGAGGATGAATTAAATAAAATTATTGAAATTATAAATAAAGATTTTAGTGATAATATGAATAAAATTGCAAGTGGTGGTAATGTTAAATTAGATAAGAGTGATGAAGATTTTAATAAATGGAAATTAATAATTCAGGTAAGTTTTAGAGATAATGAAGAATTAAGTAATTTTAATGGATCACAACATTCAGGTGGTGAAAAATCTACAACTACAGCTGTTTTCCTTAATTCATTACAAGGATTAACAAATACACCATTTAGAGTTGTTGATGAAATTAATCAAGGTATGGATTCCAAGAATGAAAGGAAAGCTCATGAATTAATTGTAAAGAAAGCAACTAATAATGATATAAATGCATCACAATATTTCTTAATTACACCAAAATTATTAACAGATCTTTATTATGGACCACTAATGACTGTTCACTGTATATTTGCTGGTAGGTGGTGTCCGGGGTGCTCTGACGACTTACCGTATTTGGAAATGGGAATTTGTTCCAAATATGTTTCATCCGGGTAACTGGTCAGGACGTCGATCGGCGCGACGCAACTTTTTTCTTTCACAAAAAATTGAAAAATCTTTTTATTTTTCATTTTTTTCATTTTTTTCACTTTTTTTTATAATTTTCATTATATTTTTATTTTTTTTTTTTTTTTTGGAAAAGTTGGTAGAGAGACAATTTTTCATATAACATTAAGTTTTGTATGGTATTTTTAATTTCTTTCTTCTTCTTTTTATTATTACTTCTGCTTTTATTTACTTAGTTTTTATTTCTTTTCTTTCTTTTTTTTCTTCCCTTTCCTTTATATTTTACTTTATTTAAATAACCAACTAATAGATTAAACAAAATGGGTTTTAAATTCACCAGAAATTCTGCTTACCTTTCCAGATACCAAACTCCTTTCAGAAGAAGAGCTGAAGGTAAAACTGATTATTACGCTAGAAAGAGATTAATCACTCAAGCTAAAAATAAATATGCTTCACCAAAATACAGATTAGTTGTTAGATTCACTAACAAAGATATCATTTGTCAAATTGTTTCATCAACTCTTACTGGTGATATTGTTTTAACTGCTGCTTATTCTCATGAATTACCAAACTATGGTATTAAACATGGTTTAACTAACTGGTCAGCTGCTTATGCAACTGGTTTATTAGTTGCTAGAAGAGCTTTAAAAAAATTAGGTTTAGATGAAACTTATACTGGTGTTGAAGAAGTTGAAGGTGAATTCGAATTAACTGAAGCTGTTGAAGATGGTCCAAGACCATTTAAAGTTTTCTTAGATGTTGGTTTACAAAGAACTACAACTGGTGCTAAAGTTTTCGGTGCTTTAAAAGGTGCTTCTGATGGTGGTTTATACGTTCCACATTCTCCATCAAGATTCCCAGGTTGGGATATTGAATCCGAAGAATTAGACGCAGAAATTTTAAGAAAATACATCTTCGGTGGTCATGTTGCTGAATACATGGAAGAATTAATGGATGATGATGAAGAAAGATACTCTTTATTATTCAAATCATACATTGATGATGATATTGATGCTGATGCAGTTGAAGACATTTACTTAAATGCTCACGAAAAAATCAGAGAAGACCCATCTCCAAAGAAAGCAGCTGACAAGAAAGCTGAATATGCTGCTGCTTCAAAGAAATTCCAACAAAAGAAACTTACCAGAGACGAAAGACAAGCAAGAGTCGAAGCAAAGATCTTGGAATTCAAGGCTTCTGCTTAAGCTTTTTAATTTTGTTATATTCAATATTTAATTTTTTGATATCTCAAAAATTGGAAGTTTTAAAGTTACATTTTTTTTGGCTTTTTCTTTTTTTTTTTTGATTTTTTAACTATATAATTTATATATATAATTAATTTAATATAATAATATTGTTAAAATCAACAAATAATGTCAATCAGAACTATCATTTTAGATGGTAATGGATTGTATGTGTAATCAATATATGAATTGTATATTTATATTAATTTTAAAATGTGATGAGCCACCTACTAACTTTTGATAAAATAAATTTTGTAGATCAAATTCTGATGTTGACATTAATAAAAAAATCAAACAATATATTTCAACTTTGCTATCCTTAATAGAGAATGGTTTAAAGAGTGGGGATTTGATTTTGTTAGAAATAAATTCTATTTCTAGAAATCTTAAAACAATCAAAAGTAAAATTTTATTTCCATCAATGAAATTAGAGATAAATCGCAAATTTGCAATTTATTTTAAAGTTTTAAAATTGATATATAATCAATTAATAATAAATGAATCAATATCGAAAAGACAACTTTATTATATGGATGTAAAATTATTTAAATGTCAATCAAATGTTGATAGATGTATTGATAATTTATCAAATTCTTTTGGATTATCAATTGAAAATTTAAAAATCCATGCATCGCAAAAAGGTTTAATTTATGGTAATTTGATAATTAATTCAACTAAATTGTTAAGGAGTCAAGGATCATCATTAATTCCGAATTTATTACAATTAACAAATTGTAATATTATTTTTAATAAAAATGAAATTCCAAAATCAATTATTATCTTGGAAAAAGATTCAATATTATCAGCAATTATTGAAAAAGAAAAAGAGTCATCAAATAAAGTTTTTCAAGATTCTATTATAATAACTGGAAGGGGTTTCCCTGATCGTCAAACAAAACAATTTATTAAATTAATTTCCGATACATTTTATAAAACTCCTATATATGGATATTTTGATGCTGATATATATGGATTAATGATTGCAATTGAATATAAGTTTAAACCATTCAATAATTTAAAATTAAGCTGTTGTCCTAAACTTCTAATTAAAGGAGCCAAATTATTACCAAAAGATAGAAATGTTGATTTGATACAAATTAATCAAAACGATATACGACTGATTATTTCACAACTTAGTAAGATTGACAATAATTTCAACGAAATTAGTAGTCAACTAAAGGAAATTCAACGTTCAATATTTTTAAGCATTAAAAGAGAGCTACAAATTGAAGATTTATATAATAATTAATTAATTAACTAATTAATTGAAAGCAAAAGTATAAAAAATAGAAGAGAATAAAGTAAATTTAGATATTTTGATTTTCATTAATGGCAGTATTATAGATTATTTGGTTCTGTTATACTTGCTTTTTTCAAATTAAATGGTTTCAAATATAAATTATTATCTAAATTTCTTTCTTCATTATATTTTTTATTTAATATATCATAAATAAATGATTTTATAAATCCAACTTTATTTTTATTATCAGAATCAAATTCAATATTACAAGACATATCAATTATTGAATCATCATCTAAAGTATTTTCATCATCATTTTCATTTAAAATTTCAATTGAACTCCTACTAGAACATAAAGAATTTGTACAATCTGTTGATATTGAGTTATCAAAAGCTTGATCAAAATCTTGATTTATTGAATTTAATGAAGCTAAATTTGAAATATTTCGTTTACGGATTGTTCTTGAAATATCAGGTGAAAAATCACTATCAGCATGCCATGATTTTATCCTTTTCTTATTTTCGGTATTCTTCTTATTAAATTCACTACTATACCTACGATTAACAACAAGAAAATTCTTATCTTTCCATTTTGATAAATCAAATGATTTCCTATTATCGACAAGTTTAATTAAAGATTTTCTCTTAACTTTAACTAATGAAGTTTCAGATTTATTTATTACAATTCTTTTTCTAAAATCTATTCGCTTTAATTTATCCATTTTTTGATTATAATAATTCATTGAAATATAGGAAGCAATTGAAAAAATCAAAATATGCCATATTGTAGGAACTAATATTGTTTCTAAAAATTCTAGTTTATCCGAAAATGACATTTTGTGTCCCTATCTAAGGATTTGATAATTGAAAACTTGGATATCTTGTGATGTAATTAGAAAAAAAAATAACTGTCTTGAGATGAATAAAAATATTGCATTTTATTATAATTGCTATTATTGCTATTAGATCGAAGATCAATGTTGTTTGTTGTTAATAAAAACCGATAAATATCATTTTTATTCCATAGCTAAAAATGCAGGGCTTCATTTATTTTTTGGCGCGGCTCTTATATAATTGAAAATTGAAAAAGGTGGCGACGATCGTCGCTGCCCCCTAATAATTTCGGTTATAAAATTATTAAAATCTTTAAATGTATTTTTATTTCCGTATTTATGTGTGTGTAATAAGTACTTATAAAAGTGTATAAATAGTAGTTCTCTAGAGATGTATATATAAAAGTAATGATAATAGGAAAAAGAAATTGTTAGCTTTTTTCCAGAAAAATGCTAATTAATTGATAATATCGGATTAGAAAAAGAAAATTAGATTGAATTAAATTGAATTGGATAAATGAGTGAATAAATTGAATTGGCAAATCAAAAAAAATAAACTAATAAATAAAAAAAACAATGAATGAATAAATAAATAAATTATTCTTAAAGCCTTATTTATTTGAACGAACACGAATAACGTTATTTAAAATTCTTTCATAAACTTCATCGGCTTGATCTCTGATATTACCATCATTAATCGAATTTATACTTACCGTTGGTGATAATGTCGTATCTGTTACTGATGTATCAAGAATATTATCATTGGAAACTCGGTCCTCACTGAGTAATGGTTTGGAAATAGGACTAACTGATTCACTCTTATTTCCATCTTTTTCGGTTGAATTACCTCCGAACCATCCAAAACTTAATTTATTGGTTGTTGATGTTGGTGTTGTTATATCTGAATCACCCGAATTTGTATTAGACTTATTAAGATTATTATTGTTGGTATTAGTTGCTCTCTTTGCATCTGCATGTCTATAAATTGTTTCAACGGTAGTAAAATCTTTATTAACTTTTCTAATCAAATCGCTGATACTTTCAATACCTTTAACCTTCATAATAGTTTCTCTCAATTCAGAACCTGAGGGAATTGTATTGATTGTTAATTTCTTCCTTTCCCTCTCTGCTTGCTTTTCAGCTTCAAGTCTTAATCGTTCAGCTTCTTTCTCTTTCTCTTCAATTTTTTTCTTTATAATCTCATTTTTGGAATTTTGTGAATCATCAGGCATAATATCATTTTGTTGTTGAACAAAGAAACCCCATCTATGTAGTTCACCCTCTTCTTCTTCTAATTTCTTAGAATGAACACTAGTTTGAGAAAATTTTCTCATTAAAACTCTTTTACCTGTTGTACTATCAACTGGAATACTATCAGCATCTGCAACAACTATATGTGGAGCTTCAGAAGCAGCAGTAGAGATTGGCTCTTCATTGTGTTGATAAAATTCCCCACTGATTATTGGGCCTGTCTTTAAAATATCATCTGATGAATGATGTCTTGATAATTGAGATGATAATTTTCTAATCATTGAAGGTCTTGAATTAGAATCATATGAATTTTTACCATTATCCTTATTATCATTATTAACATTATTTGTATTATCATTATTATTATTATTATTATTATCAACTATAGAAACTTCATCGGAAAATATATCCAAAATATTTTCTAATGAATCATCTAATAAACAAAATCTTAATAAATTTTCTTTACCTTCAATTGATAATTTACCCTTTTCACGAATTGCAAATAATTTATTCATAGCATCATGAATTTCAGTACGTAATTTAATTGTTTTCTCAACTAATGCACGATAAATAACTAAACGTTCTTCACCTTCAATATGACTATCATTTTCTAATAAGTGTTCAGCCGCTTTTGTTAATAATGAACCATCAAATATTAAATCTTCATCTTTCGAAATTAATTCTTTATTTGTATCAGAATTAATTGATTTTGATATTCCTTTATCTTTAGATTTATTTTCAATTTTCTTTTGTTTATCATTATCTACATTTAGAATATATTCCATATTTCTCATTAAATAAAATGCAATTTTTGATACTAATTCTTCATCTAATGAATCATAATCCATATCAATATTATAAATATGTGAATTTTTAACAGCTGAATAAATTGCAACTGCAGATTTTGAAGTAATTGTGTTATTACCTAAGAATGAAATATGAACTAATTTTGGACATTGTTGAAAAATTACACATAATTGAACAACTGCAAAATCAGTTAAGTTATCAAAATCAAAATGTAATCTTCTCAAATCTGGATATTTTGGTAAATAATCTCTTAAAACTGGTAAAATATCAGGAAATAAATGAGAATTATTACTTAAATCTAAAAATTTTAATGATGATAAATTCGACAAATTTTTGATTAGTTCAATACATTCATTTAATTGAACTTCAGTTGAGTTCAAAGAAAAGAATTGTAATTTAATATTTGAACTTTTCGATTTTAAAACGTTATTAATTGGTGATAATTGACCTTGTGATAAATTATTAAATGCAAAATCAATACCATTACAAGTTGTATTTGGTAATGAAATCCATTTTGATAAAATTTCAATTTTATCTTTATCTAATTGAGATGATGCTAAACCTAATCTTTTAGTTTTTAAAACTAAACTTTTATTAACTAAATTATTTAATTGACTTGTTTTTAAAGTACATCCATTAATAACTAATTCTTCGATACCACCACGTAAAACTAATGTATCAATAAATAAATCCCAATCTAAATCAGAACGTAAAATTTTTGAATGATCTGTACTTTTTTTAACTCTTTGTTGTGAAATATCTAATTTTTGAATATTTTTATTTATTCTTAAAAATTTACATAAAGAATTCCAACCATCAGAATCAATTGGTACATTTCTTAATGATAATTTATCTAAAAATTTAGAATCTTTTAAACTAATTAAAATTATTTTTAACATTTCAGAATCTATTGTAACGTTATCTAGAATAACAGTTATAATTGGTGCAATTGCTAAAAAATCTGAAAATGATAAAACATCAATTAAAGTTGGTTTTGGATTCAGCATTTTAAGAACATGAAGTGGTTTTGATTTTTTTTTCAATTGTTTTAAAGTTGCAGGAATTGGTAAAATTTCTCTTAAATGACAACAACGTGTATATAAAGTTTCCAAAGAAATATCATTATTATCATTACTATTATTATCATTATTATTTTCAGATGAAGTATTTGAATCATTATCATTACCAAAATAATTAACATGAGTATGTAGAGGAGTATCAATATCCAGTTTTTCATCGAATTTATAAATATCATCATCTTCATCATCATCTTCTTCAGTGGAATAATTATTATAATAATTAAAATAATTATGATTATTAAAGTCTTCATCATCTGAATTTAAATGTGAATTTTTTGAAATTGAATTTTTTCCTTTTTTAAAAGAAGAAACTTCTTTTGCCATTCTTAAAGCAGCAATATGAGCTTCTTCTGAATGTTTTTTAGATTCTTCTAAGAAAATATTATGTCTTTCAATTGCTTGTTTATATAATTCAGGGTCAACTTTTGGCTTTTCATCTTTTGTTTGTTCATTAAAACTATTTGTAATACCAATTGAAAGTTTTGGAGGTGGAGCTAACATATCTTCAGGTATTAAAACATTACCTTTTTTCGGACGACGTGAAGGAATTTGTTGTTGTGGATCTTCAATTAATTTATCTAAAGAAAAGCAAACACGTTTAAATTTTATTGAATCTAATTTTTTATCAGTTAAATTTAAAGAGTTTGAAGCATTCTGACCAAAATTTTGAACATGAGCTAATTTTGTTAATGAGTGATCATTTGAATTGATTCTTTTTGGAGTTTGATTTTGTAAAGGTGATTGTTGTTGTTGTTGTTGTTGTTGAGGTGATGATGCTAATTGTTGAGATGATTGTGGTAGTGGCGGTGAAGGAGTTGATACTTTCCTTGATACTGAAGAATTTCTTGAAACTGAAGGTGAATTTGGAGTTGAAGATTTATTATTTATTGGATTTGAACTTGGATTTTGAGTTGAAGTATTTAAAGGTTTTAATTTAGACGATAACGAAGATAATAAAGATTTTTTAACTGGTTTATGATCAGATGCATTTGAAGGTGATTTTTTTCTACCAAATAAAGAGGAAGATCTTGATCTATTTGATTGAGTTGGAGTTAATGGTTGTTGTTGCGGTGATTGTAGTTGTGATTGTGATTGTGATTGTGATTGTGATTGTTGAATTTGTGAATTAAATGATTTTTGAGATGAAGATAATAAAGGTGAATCTAATTGTGAATTTGAAGTTGGAGAATTTGTAAATTGTGATAAATTTAAATCATTATTAATTGGTAGTGGTGGTGATGATGAAATAGATGATGAAATTATAACATTTGTATCTAATTTTAAGAATTTACCTGGAGAATTTGATTTTAATGAAGATTTTAAAGGTAAATCATGCAATGAATTTGAAATTGAACTTGAACTTGAATGATTGATTAAATTTAAAGAGTTTAAATTATTATTTGAAGAATTTTTAATTGTGGGTATTGGTATAGGATTTGAAATTATATCAGAATCAGAATCTAAATTATTATTCTTTGACTGAATTAAAGCTTTTTGCTGAGCATGAATTAATTGAGATTGAACTTCATTATTAATTGTATTTGATTTTTTTGATAATTTTTTAATTTCTCTACCACGAAATAACCAATCAACATCACCATTTGAAACACCTGGATCCATAAAATTTAGATTTTGAATATCCGTGGCGATATTATTATTATTATTATTATTATTATTATTATTATTATTATTACTATTAATACTATTACTATTATTATCAGATGACATTATTTAGATATATGAGGGATAATTTCATAAATTTTAATTTTTTAGTAATTGATGAATCAACTATATAATAATTCAGTCCAATGCATAAATAGAGAAATAAGTAATTGACAGGAAAGAAATTAAGTGTAAATGAATGAAAACCATTATAAAACAACTAAGTCAAAATAATAACCTATATTATTATATTATATTATATTGTATATTGTATATTGTATATAATATATAATAAACTACGTAATAATTTTTACTATGTAATAAAATTTAGCCAGTAATAATTTTTAAATAAGAAATATTATAATGAATGAATAAATAAATAAATGAATAAATGCCCCCCGCTCAAACATCCCATTAAATTTATAAAATATGAGGATATAACAATTAATGCCTCCGCTTTTTATTTTGTTAATTTATTGTTAATTTAATGTGATAACGTTTTCTCGGAAATATCACCGGAGATGAGGCTCTTTATGGCTATTTCGCGCTTTCCTATTCGTACATTAATAGTTCGGTCTTTATTTCCCAAATTGAAAGTTGTAGCACTAATTAATTAAATTTAACTTAATTAAACTATTTAATTTAAATTAATCCGCTTTTTACCCGCTAAGTTTCCTGTTTTCTGTTTTCTGTTTCCTGTTTTGGGATTTTATTTTAATTTTCAATATCGACGCGTCGCTCACTCGGACTTTCTTTTTATTTTTTGATTTTTAAAATTTTACTTTTCATAATCGACGCGTCGCTCAGACTCTTTTATATTATTCTATTTTTAATGGCACAACATGAATTGAAAATGAGCAAATTATTTCCTTTTATAGAATTCCAACATCATCAATTTATCGTCTTCCATTGTTTTATGTTGTTTGTTTGTTGTTATTGTTGATTATTAATATTTATTTTTCCATTGTTTAAGGGTCCAATGGATTATTAATAATTAGATGCATTTATTTCGATAATTTGCTCTTTTATTATTTCGATTTCCCGTTTAGTGTAATTATTAACATTTCCTTTTATTTTTAAAAAATTTTCCTTAAAATTACAAATGATTTCATCATATATTGCTTTCTTTTTAAAAACTTTTCTTTGAATAATTAATCAGTATTACTATATTTCTTTTTTTTTTTGCAATTAAATTAATTCTTTAAATGAAAATAAAAGGATTTTCACTTCCTACAAACATTATAAATACATCGAAAAATTCCCAAAAAATAAAAAGTTTCATAATATTTACTCATGCTTTATTTGAAATTCAATCAATCATTTCGTTTTTTAATTTCAACAAAATAATTCCATCGTTTTATCTATTCCAATAACAAAAGAATGAATATCAATTATTATAAAAAATTAATATTTTGTTATTTAATATTTCAAATTCAATTAACTAATTCATTAGTTATTTATGATTCTCATATCGCATCTTCATGTATCTATTATTTACGTAAAAGATCTTGGAATTGTGCTTCAACTGGTGGTCATATGTCAAGCTCAACTTGGGCTTGCCAATGTAATAATATTGAATGGTTAGGTTCAATTACAAATTGTATTTATGATTATTCAAATTCAACTCAAGAATTAACTCATGGTTATAATCATATAATTAAAAGATGTAATATTAAAGTTGGTACAAATTTTACAATTGAAAATATGGAATTTTATCAAAAAAATGCAACAAATTATTTAGAAGATTCAAGTTTATTTCCAAAAGGTGTTAATGTTACAAATCCTTTAAGTATTTCAGTAAATGATTTTACTTGGTGGTATAAAACTTTTAAAGATTATAATAATTTTATTTCAATGTGTCAAAGATTAGGTTGGGGTGCTGTAGGCTTTTGGATTTCAATTATTGGTTTAGCTGGTATTTATAATTATAATGGTTATAGATTTGTACCATTAAATTTAATTCAATTAGTTAATAATCATTTAATTTATAAATACGATTATTTCTTTTTAGGATTTAATAGATTAGAAGCTTTAATTTGCTTTTTATTTACAGTTTTAATTATTTTATTATGCAGTATTGGTTATGATTTAGAATTAAATTCTTATTTATCAAGTACTTGGTTTAAAACATTAGATTGTTTAAGTTTTAGAACTGATATAATTGCATTTTCTTTAATGCCAGTTCTTTATTTAATGGGTATTAGAAATAATCCTTTCCAATATTTAGGTTTACTATCACATAATACAATGATTAAATTTCATAAATTTGTTGCAATTATATTCTTTATATTAGCATTAATTCATTCAGTTATTTGGACTCATTATGCAAGATCAAAAGATGGCGGTGGTTATGCAGTTTGGGCTGCTGACGCTTATTTTTATTGGGGTATAGTTGGTACAATTTGTGTTGGTTTAATGCTAGGATTTTCAATTGAATTAGTTAGAAATATTTATTATGAAATTTTTCTCTTCTTTCATTTATCATTTTCTGTCTTATTCGTTGCAGCAATGTGGAAACATTGTGAAACTTTAGGTTGGATGACTTGGGTTTATTCAATGGCTGCAATTTTAGTATTTGATAGAGTGTGTAGAATATTCAGAATATTTCAAAATGGACTTGTTAATAAAGTTAAAATTGATATTTATAATGAATATATGATTAAATTAGAATTTATTCAACCAGTCGGTTTATTCTTTTATCCTGGCTCTTATGTTTATTTACATTTCTTACAACCATTTTATTTTGCTTGGCAATCACATCCATTTTCTTTAATTAGATCAATTGAATCAAATAATAAATTGGTAATATATCTTAAATGTAAAAAAGGTATAACTAAACGTTTGTCAAAATTAACTGATAAAGATTATATTAATGTTTTAATTGATGGACCTTATGGTAATTTCCCAATTGGTACTAATAATGATAATAATTTTGAAGATGTTATCGGAATTGCAGGTGGTCTAGGTATACCATCAATTTTAACATTTTTCAACAATAGAGCTCAAAAAATTGAACCAATGGATAAATATAAGTTATTTTGGTTAATCAATGATTTAACTCAATTGGATATGCTAAAAGAAAATTTGGAATTTCTAGCTAATAGAGGTGTACAAGTTATAGTTTATTTCACAAAATTTGATAAGAATCATAATCAATCAGAATTAAAAACTGTTGAAAATTCAGATTCAGTTAGTGATACAGATGACATTAAAGATGATCAATCGTGTGATGATTCAAAAATGGTTTCGAAATTAATTACTTTAAAATATGGTAAACCAGAATTGATTGAAATATTACCACAAAGTAATGGTGTAAGAAGAAGAATTTATGCCTGTGGTCCAGATAGATTAATCAAATCTGTTAGAAAAACATTAAGTAATTCTGATGAATTGCATGTTGAAAATCATACTTGGTAATAATCTTTCTTTAAAAAATATATAAATATATAAAATATACTGATAGATTTAATTCATTAAAAAGCAATTGATAAATTGATTAATTAATTTGTTATATTTAAATTCGAAAAACTCTTGTTCAAATTTTGTTCAAGCATTTTAGATTTCAATACAAGGTATTTTTCTTTATCAATACGATAATTGCCGGATAGAATATCCTTTTCCTTATTAGCCCATTGAAGATATTCATTAATCATAATAGTATTAAATGTTCTACCACCACTATTTTTTTTTGTGGCTGGTTTAACATTCAATGTTTTACAATCAACGAAAAATAAATCTTCTTCAGATTTTTGCAATGATTTGACTTTTTTGTATATAGTTGAATAGCATTGATCTAATTTATCAATTGATCCAAGAAATAATTCATATAAAATAGGGTAATATTGTTTCACAAATGGTAAAATATCTATTATAATATCAAATTCTTCATTACATACTAATTTAAAATCACTGTTTCTTATACCAACGACCAATATATCTTGTCTTCCAAAATATGATTGAAATAACCATTTTTTTAATTTTTCACCAAATTTTTTAACATTTGATCTTAAAAATAATAGTAATTCAGTTTTGGAATTCATTTTTTGAAGAATTTCAGGTTCAATTTGATCTACTAAACATAATTTTATTTCACAATAACGTTTATATCTTTCAGCATCATCCATTTCATCAAGAGATTTTTCTGATTCTGATGATTTCTTATAAGAATCTATTTCAACAACAGATTTAAAATCCCATTCACCATATTTACCTTTCAATAATAATTTGTTGTGTGAATCATTAACGGGGCTTGGTTGATTACAAAGAATTGTTTCAAATTTTATACCAATATATGAAAATAATGGATTATCTTTAGCTCTTGTTTCAGTATTTGAAAAAATTAATTTATTTTTATAAAGTATAACATTATAAGTATCTTTTGATCTTAAAATTAAATCGCAGTGTAAACCATTGTGACAGTAAACTTCCAAATTATCAGATGGTTTAATATTATGTAATGATTCATATGCAATAAGAGTAAGTAAAAAATTATAGATTCTTGATTCCTTTTTCTTGAAAATTTTCCTTTTATAACCTTCTAATCCCTTTTTTAACGATATTGAATTATCACATTTATAGTTTTCACCAATTACTAAATTATCCTTTAAATAATAAGGATTAAGTCCACTATAACTAAATTCGATCTTATGATTTATCAATGCATATCTAAATATTTCTTTTGGACGAGAATTAAATATTGAGTACTTGAAATCCATGATACTACTGATTTTATTCATATGATAATTGAAGGTAAAGAAATATTTTATATATTTTATATATTTGCTCTTATTTGCTCTTATTTGCTCTTATTTGCTTTTATTTGCTGATAACGATAACTGTGGAAGGCAAAAAATGAATCGATAAAAATGTCACAAAATGTTAAACACGTATGAAATCTAATTATTTATGTCGGTGTGCGACAGCTGATTTGTCGTGCCTCACACTTTCTCCTTTGTCATGAATTTATTCACTTTAGTTTAAATTCTTGATTAGGAAGCGAATCAAATAATCTATATCAAACTTATAAGAGAAGATAAACAATATGATAAACTACTGGGTTATACTTGAATTAAGTATTGTTTGCATTCTTTTCATTCACTAGGCTTAATATCAAAGAATGATTCACCGAAGGTCAAGATCTCGAAATAAATCCAATGATTTAATTATTATGGATAATACAGAAGATGATAATAAAATTGTTTTCAAAACGCCAATTAAAGATCTTAAAATTGGAAAATTGGAATTAAAGAAGAAGAAATCAAATATTTTAGCAAAATCTGCAAAATCGATTATAAATAAAAAATTTAATAAATATCCAAAAGTTAATTCTTCATTATTAGAATTACCATATCGAGGACTGTTTGAATTTAATGATGCAAATACTTTTGATACTAAACCTGATAAATATTTTAAAACTTTTTTTGATACATTAGTTAAAGATTCAATTTCTAAAAAAGATAAAATAAATACATTTAATAATAAATTGAAATTAATTCATTTTGATAATTTTGAAATTGATGCATGGTATAAATCACCATATCCATCTCAATATAATATTAATCCAATAATGTTTATATGTCCTCATTGTTTATCATATTTTAATTCGTTATTTACATTAAATAGACATTTAATTAAATGTTCTTTTCAATTTCAACCCGCTGGAAGGGAAATTTATAGAGATGAAAAGGAGAAAATATCAGTTTTTGAAGTCGATGGTAGGAAAAACGTAATTTTTTGTCAGAATTTATGTTTATTAGCAAAATTATTTTTAAATTCTAAAACACTTTATTATGATGTTGAACCATTTATGTTTTATGTATTATATGATTTTTCAAATTTAAAGAATTTCAAATTTATTGGTTATTTCTCAAAAGAAAAATTAAATTCAACTGGTTATAATTTATCATGTATTATGACATTACCAATTTATCAAAGAAGAGGCTTTGGAAATTTTTTAATTGATTTTAGTTATTTATTATCAAAGAGAGAATTTAAATTAGGTACACCAGAGAAACCATTAAGTGATTTAGGATTATTAAGTTATAGAAATTATTGGAAATTATCAATTATTAGAGAAATTTATAAAATATTATTTAATAAAACGAATAATGAATTAAATTTTGAAAAACTTAAATCAAATATAAATGATAATCAATTAAAAAAAATTACAATTTCAATTGATGATTTATCAAACTTAACTGGAATGTCACATGATGATGTTATTGTTGGATTAGAACAATTACATTCATTAATTACATTTGAAGATGAAGATGATAATAATTGTAATAAATTTTCATTAATTTTTAATCCAAGTTTAGTTAAATATTTATATAATACATGGGAAAAGAAAAATTCAGTTAAATTAAATAATGATTATTTAATTTGGAAACCAATTATTTTAGGACCTTCGGGGGGTATAAATACTAATAGTACAATGGTTATTGCAGATCATAATAATGAAACATTATCAGATTCGAATTCATATGAAGGTCAATTAATGAAAAATATTTCTGTTATAGTTAATTTTTTAAAAGATGATTTAGAGGATGATAGAGATATTGAAGATCAATTTTTAGAGAAAATTTATCAACAAAATAATGAAAATTCTAATGAAGGTAATAATAATATTAATAATAATAATGAATTTTTATTTTCAAAATTCAGGATTTGTTATCCAGGTATGAAATTTATTAAACCAAATATACATAAAAGTAATGAAAAAGATATAAATGATATAAATAAAGTAAAGATTAATAAGGAAAATTTTGACGAAATATCTGATGATATTGAAGATCAATTTGAAGATTGTGAAGAAGATGAAGTATCAAATGAAGCTGAAGGTGATGAAGAAGATTATGATGATAATAGTGAAGATGAAGAAGATGAAGAGGATGAAGAAGAAACGGATTTTGATTTTAATGCAGGATTAGTTCCAAGTGATGTAGAGATATAGATAATGTATATATAAAAAAATGTATATTATAAATGGTGAAAAAAAAATCAAATAAATAAATAAAACAATAAATTGATTGTTAATATTTATTATAAGTTTCTAAAGTAATTTTTGAACAATCCCACCATTCAACATTACTTAAAGCATCAAATAATGATTTTTCTTCTAAATCAAAATCATTTGTATTAAAATCATTAAAATTCAATTTATCATCATTATCAATTAAAGACTTATTATTTTTAATATTGTCATTCAAAATTTTATAAGGATTTATATATTGTGAATAAGCATTTGGCAATAAAGGTAAGGAACTAACAGGTTTATTATGATTCAATGGTAAAGGTAATATATTGTGTTTATCATTAAATATATTATCTATATCATTATCTTCATTATTATTATTATTATTTAAATATAAACTTTTTCTATGTTTTTTAATTGCGATTGAAAGTGAATCAGTTGGTGATAAACCATGAATTTGAGAAGCTTTTAATAAAAGTTTTTCATGTGGTAAATCATTATAATTTTCAAATTCAGAGAAAGGATTTTCAAATGGAGAATTTGAACATGATAAATTATAATTTGGTAATTTTGAATTTGATAAGAATAATTTTTTATTATTAGTTATTGAATTTGAATCATAATTTGATATATAAGATGATTGAATACTATCTGAATCATTATCTATATAATTATTAAATAAGCTATTAAATAAAGTTGTATAAGTTTCATCTGTTGAATTATTAAAATTATTTGGTGAATTTGATAAATTTGATTGTGATAAATCAAATTTAAAATCATTTTCAAATTGTCTCTCATGTAATGTTTTTAGGGTGTTTTTGTTTTTGTTTTTATTTTCATAAGGAGAATGTGAACGTGAATGTGAATGTGAATGAAGATCTAATGTTAAATTTACATTTGAATTTGATAGTGATGATGATGATAGTGATTTTTTTAAACCAGATTTTTTTCTCATTGAAGTTGACCTTTTGATTGAATTAACTATATTATGTTTAAAATCATTAAAAGATTTTGATTTTCTAATTGAATGTTTAGAATTTAATTGATTTAAATTTTCTTCTTCTGAGTATGAATTACTTCGTCTTAATGAGACATTGTTATTAATTATATTATTATCAAAATCATATTGTTTATTATTATTATAATTATAATTATTATTTTTATTTTTATTTTTATTTTTACTTTTATTTTTATTGTGTTTTAAATGAATTTTACTAAATAAAGAACTTAATCCCATATTATTTGTTGATTAAAAAATTATTTAATAAAAAAGTTCAATTAAATTGCAATTATTACATCAGAGTTTATAAATTTTGAAAAAAGTAAGAAAAGTATAATTAGTTATTTAGTTATTTATATTTTTCTACTAATAAATTGATACAAATATTAACATTCAATATATTTAAGTGTACAAATGACAAGTATCAAATGTATGCAATCAGACATTACCAAATATAGTAACAATTTGTGATATAATCAAGTGTCAGATAACGGTTTCATGTTAGAAAAAAAGGGGTCCTGCTTACGTAATTGTGTCCAGAAAGCTGAGCCATCAGAGCAATCAAAATAAAAAATGAAAAAAAAAAAAATAAAAAACCTTAGCGGGAACTTCAGCAACTTAGCGGGAACTTCATATATTTGTGAAATTTCACGCTTTCACGCTTTCCTGACTCAAATTTCCAGCTGACTCATCTTCGTAGACAATCGGACGAAAAAAGAAAAAAAATGTGTTTATCGTTTGTCTGCTTTATCAGCTTTTTGGGGCTAATCATCACCATTACCACCAAATGTGAAAATATTATTAGCGTGAAAATTTTATTTCTATGTTGGATTTAAACTTATCCTGAATTTTCGAAACTGACTCATTTTATGTCAATATTGTCAATATATTATTTTAGTTATATTTAAATAACACTTGTTTTACCATTTCAATTATATATAAATAAAATTTTAATATTATATATTATTCTTTTATAATAATTTTTATTTTTTTATTTTATCTTATTTAAGGAAGAAAAGAATCATTATAAAAAAATTGTCTTTATTATATTTATATATATATATATATATATATATATTATGATTGAATCAACAGAGACACAAATTTTTAAAACAAAAATTTCAATTCTTACAATACCCAGAGAGAATTTTTGGATTTTTAAATCTGGTATATTAGAAATTTTTTATATTTTAATTGATGTTTATGAAAATAGATCAAATTCTCGATATACAGATAATGATTTATCATCATTATCATCAAATTCAGATGATAAATCATTTGATGAAAGTTTTAGATCAAATTCAAATAAAAATTTATATGATCAACTTTCAAATTCCGTAGATTTAAGTAATGAAATTGAAAATAGTAATGATAATAATAATGATAATAATAATAATGATAATAATAATAATAATAATAATAATGAATCTGAACATGAATATGAACATGAACATGAATATGATTTAAATTATGAAATTGAAGATGATGGATTATTTTTTCATTTAGCATTTACAACAGAGGAAGTTACATTAATGTGTAGTACAAAATTAATTAAAAAATATTTAAATAAAGCATTAAAATTAGATAAAAATTCAACATTAATTAGTGATGAATTTTTCATAATTCAAGTTTTCAGTGATGGATTAAATATTGGTAAAAAAATTTTAGAATTAACAAAACCATTATCATTAAATAATATATCATTATTTTTTATTTCAAATTATTTTTCAGATCTTGTATTAATACCAATTAAAGATAAGTCAAAAACTTTAAAAATTTTAAATAATTTAAATAATAATGAAATAAATCAAAATTTTAATGAAAATAATAATGAATTATCAAATAATTTAGAATTAAAAACTTTTGAATTATTTAAAGAGAATGAAATTAAAGCAAAATTAGTTACTGATGTTAAATTATTATTAACAGGTGCTAGAACTGGTGATTGTGCAGAAGTTTTAAAGCAAACAGCTGAATCGATTTCAAGACTTAATACTGAATTTATAGTTAATCATAATGAAAATAATAAAAATAAAAATAAAAATGAAAATAAAAATAATAAAGCATTTCCTGAATTTTTCGCAATTACTAGAACACCAAATGAAGAAATTGGATTATTATTACCATATGATAATAATGAATTAAATAAATTAAAATTTTCAAAGAATAATATAATGGGTTCATTACAAGATTATTATTATCCAATTTTTATAGATTTAAAAAAATTACCATTAGATTTAAAAGGTATTGTATCAGGTATTGCATCAAAATTAATTAAAATGAATATTAATGAAATGAGTTATTTATCTTTAGGTAAATCAGGTATTGTTTTAATACCTGATATGTTTAAAGATCAAGTTGAAGGTAAAATTGATTTCTAATTTTTGAAATAGTGAAAAGAAAAATATTTAAAATATTTTAAATAGAGAATGGTGGGGGGGGTACAAACAAATAATATTTTAAGGATCGGAGTGGAAACCATGAAATAAATAACGGACAGACAAACATATTAAGTAAATTCAGTGGGGGGGGGAGGCTGACTGCCAAATTTTTCTGGGCAATTTCTATTTTATGCAAATATTATAATAAAATATTATAATAAAATAGAGTGATTAACTAATATATCTTCTGATTAAACATATATAGTATAGTATAGTATAGTATAGTATATAAATAAATAAAAATCTATATAGACATAAACTCAAACAACAAAGAAAGAGATTAACGTGATAAATGTATGATCTATGATCGGATTTGAATTAATTACTCATTGAATTTGTATTATTAAAAATTAAATAATATAAAAAAATGGAAAAATCAAATTAAATTGTCGGATCAAATAAACAAGATAAGTTAAATTGTTAAATTAAAAACAAAAATTAATACATATTTTACATTTTTTTAGGGAATAAACACGAAGGAGAACAATAAACAATAGGAGGTAAAGAGTAAAATGAAACTTGTATTATTAAATATTAAATTGCTTATATATAAAAAAATTAAAAATTATGTGACGTCTATTAAATTTTGTGATTGTCAATATAGAAGAAATTTAAGCCATCGTTCATCTTATTCATAATATCAGCTTTAATTGATGTTAATCTCCCCATTTTACCCTGAAATTTCCATTTGATTTTCATTTACATTTGCTTTTCTCTTTTCTTGAAAACTATGTATTTAATATTTATTCAAATTTCATACAAATTTTCAAATTGTTATTAAAATCTATTAAATTGTAAATTTAACAATGTGAGATCTGAAAATTCAGTAATTTGTTATTTTTATTGATATTTCATTTATATTAATACATTATAATACTAAATTTATAATATTGATTTCTCATTACTCATTTTTAATTATTTATTTTATTCGTTTTTTTATTATTTTTATTATTTTTATTATATTTATTGAAAAATTTATACATTTTATAAAGATCGTGAAATTTTATCGATTTCTCCGACACCCTGTAAATTAACTTTTTTAATAATAATTTAAGCAAAAATTTCAATCAAATCTTAATTAAGTAATTGTTTTATATATTTATTATTATTGTGTATTATTTATCTCATCCATAATAATTCGTTTATTTATTTATTTATTTATTTTTTATTCAATTGTAAACTTCATAATTATAAATAACATTTCATTCCCATTCATTCTTATTCTCAATTCTTACAATATATTTTTTTATATAATTATTATTTCTTTATTTAATTCCTTCCTTCTTTAATATTTTTTTCTTTTCTCCTTTTCTTCCTTTCTTTGTTTTTTCTTTATTATTAATCTATTTTTTAATATTTAAATAATAAAATTAATAATTAAATAATAGTAATAATTAATGAATTTTTTAGATACAAAGCAAAAATCATCACCACAATCATGGGGTGATAATGATGATAAATTATTAATTCAATTAAAAGAAATTGATAAATTAGGTTGGAAACAAATTTCAAAATATTTTAATAATAGAACTTCAAATGCATGTCAATTTAGATGGCGTCGATTAAAATCTGGTCAATTAAAAAAATTTACAAAATCTAAGAAAGTTTTAAATTCGAATTTTGTTAAACAAAATTCCAAAAAATTATTAGTAGATAATAATGTTAATTATAATATTAATAATAATAAATTTAATAATGCTAATTTAAAATTAGTTCAATGGTCTATAGAAGAAGATAATTTAATACGTTCAAGGATTAAAAAGAAATTGTCAATTGTTGAATTATCTATATTATTACCAAATAAATCAACAATTGAAATTGAAAATAGAATTGATTTTTTAGAACGTAAAAAATTAAGTATTTCATCATTATTAACAGAAACTACAAAAGAACCATATTTTAATTTTAATTCGAATGAATTAAACTCTAATATTAATAATAATATTAATAATAATAATAATAACGAATTAATTCCAAAGACTTTACCACCATTAATTAAAGAAAATCAAATGAATAAAATTAAAATTCAAAATATCATTAATAATAATAATAATATTAATATTAATATTGATTATAAACAAAATATTTATTCTACATCATCAATTTATCAAAATACTAATAATTATAATAGTTATAGTAATTATTCAACTCAAGGAAAATTACATTCATTATCAAAAATTCATTCTCTTCTTAATTAAATAAATAAAATAATTATTTTTTTGTTTTTAATTTATGTTCCGGTTTAACATATAATAAATTAATTAATTATTAATTTAATAAATTAATTAATTAATATAAATTGCTATATATGCAATTTTCAATGGTCTACAATTTTTTTTTTTTTCAAATATCTTTTGTTTTCTTAATTACAGAATTACACAAATTTCAACTTTACTAGTACTACATTATACCACATTTATTTTAACTCCTCGCAACTTATATAATTTATATAATAATAATAATAATAATAATAATAATAATAATAATAATAAATAAAATTAAATTAAATAATGATAACAAACAAATTATCGGAACTAGATGTCCGCTCATCACACCGCAGATCTAAAAATTGACAATTAGGCCCGCCACCGCATTATCAATATATTATAATAAAATATAGTGAACTAAAAACGTCTTTTCGGTCATCCCGATGGAATATACCGATTGGGAAAGATGGAATGAGTGAAAAAAAAGAGAAAAAAAGAAAGAAAAAAAAAAGAAAAGTTTATAATAATTAATAATTAGTACTACTACCTGTTTTTAGGCCTGTTTTTCTTGCTTTAGCACTAAGTAATAATTAATTATATCAATTTAATTTAATAATTTGCATTTTCACATGTCATAATTGTGTTATATAATTATTAATTAATAGTGTGGTGTTAATGTTTTCATTATATCATTATATCAATAATAAATAGGATTTCCCAAACTGTGGTTATTGTGGTGGTAAATTAAATTAAATAAAAAATAAACAAAAAATGAATTAAAATTAATGTTACATTAGAATTAAACAAGTGTAAATTGTAAATCTTGCGCGATTTTTTCCTAATTAGTCAAAAACCATTTATTTTTTTGTCTTTTTTGTCTTTTTTGTCTTTTTTGTCTTTTTCTGCCTTTTTTCTAATTGTGCTGACGTAAGCAGGTCTAGATTTTCAATGCTTTACTCTTTTAAAATTTAATATATATATATATAGCGGAATGAGAACATGAAATTTACCTATTTTGATTTTACAACGTTGTAATTTAAATTTTAACTGAAATTAAACTTTCTTGTACTTGTTTTTTCTCTTATCAAATTGTTTTCTTATCTTTCTCAACTCGTATAATTTTATTTATTTATCATCCGATCGCTATTACTCTATTAGTTTATTAATTTATTAATTTAAATTTTATTATATCATATTATAAATGAAATTTAAAAATTCGATAAGGAAAATGTCATCTTTGATTAATTCTAATATCGATAATAATTTTAATAATTATATTCCTAAATATTATGATGTAGGTGTTAATATTACAGATTCTATGTTTAATGGTAATTATCATGGTAAAATTCATCATAGAAATGATATTTTAGATGTTTTAAAAAAAGCTTTTAATCATCATGTTAATGATATTTTATTAACTGGTTCTTCCTTATCTGAATCTAAACGTACATTAGAAATTATTGAATCTTTTAAAAATGATAAATTTAATAATTTAAAAATTCCAAATTTATTTTTAACAATTGGAGTTCATCCTTGTACAGTTTTAGAATTTGAAAATTCTTCAAATAATATTGAAATTCATTTATTAGAATTAGAAAATTTAATTAATTATTGTTTAAATTTAGGTTTAGTTAAAGCATTTGGTGAAATTGGTTTAGATTATGATAGATTAAATTATACCCCAATTGATAAACAATTATTTTATTTTGAAAAACAATTAAATTTATCAACAAAATTTAATTTACCTTTATTTTTACATATGAGATCAGCTTGTGATGATTTTATTAAAATTTTAAAACCTTTCTTATTAAATAATAAATTTAAAAATAAAAATTTATTAATTCATTCATTTACTGGTAATAAATTAGATTTAGAAAATTTATTAAATTTAGAAAAAATTAGTAATTATAAAATTTTTATAAGTTTAAATGGTGCAAGTTTACGTGATAATTCAACTTTAGAATGTTTAAATTTAATACCTTTAAATAGATTAATGATTGAAACTGATTCTCCTTGGTGTGAAATTAAAAAAACTCATCCATCTTATAAATATCTTACAAAATCTCCAAATATTTTTTATCCATGTGATTATGAAAATTTAAACTTAATTGAAAATAAACCTGAAATTAAAAAAATTTTAGATTCAAATTCAAAGAAAAATTTAAATTTATCTTTAAATGAATTTTTACCAATTCCAATTGTGAAAAGTGATAAATTTGATAAATTTAAATATAATGATTTATTTCTTGATTCCCCCTTAATCAAATCCAGAAATGAACCATGTTTAATTGGTTTTGTTGCCGAAGTAATTTCAAAAGTAACAAATACTGATCCAAAATTAATTATTGATTCAGCTTATAAAAATAGTAAAGAAGTTTTTGGTTAATTTGTAAAATTAATAAGTTCATGTATAAAAAAATATATATAATTATTATTATTCAATATATAAATATAATATTGTAATATATATCAATTAATAATATATTTCGTATATAAAAGAAGTTAAAGATACATAGTATAGAATTAAGTAAAAAATTTAACATAATTTTAATGACAAGTGAAATCAATTAAAAAAAATGAAAAAAATTTATTCCTTTAAATAAAAACTAAAAATAAGAGAAAATTATAAAAAAAAATAGAGAATGAAATTTATTGATCAACAAAAAGTATTCAACAAAAAATATAAAATGTAGTAATAATAAGATAAAAATAAAAAAAATAAAAACATCATTAAATTTGAACTCATAATCAAACAAAGCAATAATAAAGTGGGTAATATTTTTTTCTGTTAAAATAAATCATTAAAAACAACTAAGTAAAAGTATGTGCAAAATGGAAAATTAAATGGTAAAAATATATTGTAATATAATAATATAATAATATAATATATATGTGTGGGTAGTAACTAGTTTGTAAAGAATTTCATTATTTTTTTTCTCTTGTTTTCTCCGTTAATAAAAATGCATGCCATTCTGAATTTAGGAAAGGTTCAAACAAAATCAATTTTTGTAATTAATAATTATTTCTAATTGTTTTATCAAAAATAATAAATAAAATGAAAGAGAATATCAAGTTGAAAAAGAAAAGAAACAGCAAAATATAATGAAGATAATCTAACAATTGAAAAATGATTTTTTGAAAAAAAAGAAGTTGATAAATTAATGAATAAATAGAATAGAAGGATAAAATTAATAATAATATTAAGAATAAAAATAATAATAAAAATACATTAAATTTCAATATCAAGACCACACATTGAATTGAAATTAACAAAATAATTATTTTGTTTGTTATTTTTCATCAGTTTTTGAATCTATTGGAATTTCCTTAATTTTTTCATCATCATTTTCACCTTCATCGCCATCTTCTTCTTCAATATCATGATTAATTTCACCATCTTCTTCCATAACACCAAGTGATTGTAAAATTGAAGTTGCAGAAGGATCTAAATAAATTACATTATTATTACGTGATGCAGATGATGCTGCTAATAATTGTTGAAGAAATGCAGGTGCACCACCTTTTAAAACAGAGTCATCATCTTCATTATCATTATCATTATCATCTTTTGAAATTGATCTTAAACCACTTAATTTACCATTCATTGAAGAATCATCATCTTTTGTTTCAGATAATTTTGTTTCAATATCGATTTTATATAAATCATTTGAAAGTTCATCAGCAGTTGGTAAATTTTTTAAATCATTATCAGTTATTTTATTTGAAATTCTTTTATACCATTGATCAAGTGTTTCATTATTATGAAGTAATGCAACAATACAAACAGACATATTATCACAACCTATACCTGAACCACCAGATGTTGGTGCTAAACAAGTATTCATCATTAATTCACAAATTTCAGTTAAAGTTTTATTTTCTTTAACATATCTTCTAACAAAATCAACAACTTGTTGAGAAGTTAAACAATCCCAAATACCATCACAAGCTAAAACTATAAATTCATCATTTTCAGTATTTAAATTATGTTCTAAAACATCTGGTAATGCAGTAACAGCTTGTTCTTCAGGAGGTAAAAGTTTTGAATCTTTAAATTCAAAATCACCAATACCTCTTGATAAAGCCAGATTACCATTAACTCTTCCCATATCAACAAAACCACCAGCATTTACAATTCTATTTTTTTCACCTTCATTAGTTGGTTTATGATCAAAACTTAAAGGTTTAACTAAACCATTAATTGATAAAATTGATCTTGAATCACCTGCATTTGCACAATAAATTGTTGTTGGAGTAATTAAAGTTGAAGTTGCAGCACAACCTGATGGATCTTTTGATAATTCACTATCATTTAAAATTGCAACATCAGTTGCTAAAAATGTATCCTTTAAAGCTTGAATAAAATTTGAATTTTGATAATTTTCATTCTTTACTAAAATTTTTGGTAAATTTTCACCAGTAAAAATTGCAACTTTTTCACCACCATGACCATCATAAACACCAAAAAATGCATTTTGAGTTGAAGATTTTTTTAAATTTGAATTATTATTTTCATCATTAATTAAAGTATTTAAATCTAAAACAATTGAATGAGAATCTTCCATTGAAACACGCCAACCTTGCATACAAGATAAACCATAAGCAACAAATTCGTCACCACCTTCTTCAGATGATTTCTCAGTTTTTGGATGTGATAAAATTTGACCCATTTATAAATATATATATATTAATAATTATTTATTTAATATTTAATTTTAATTTCAAAATTGATTTGATTGAATTAGTTTATTATTTAATTTTTAATTGATTTGTTTATCAAAGGATAATGAGGATAGAAAACTATAAATTTTTTATGAAGTGATGTCTAAAAATGTAATTAATCAATAATTATATTTATATACTATCTATAATATAATTTTATATTATTGTATATTATTGTATATTATTATTATTTTATTTTTAAATTTATATTATCTAATATTTATTGTTAACAATAAGATATTTAAATAGATAAAATGAAAAAGGGGGATAAATATAATATTAAATGAATTAATTGATTTAAATTTTTTATTGTGATTGTAAAAAAAGTTTCTTAATAAGTGTAATATTAATAGAATTGATAAAACAAAATAAACTTGATAAATGATATAGATATAGAAATTGATATTAAAACTAAATAAAATCAAAACGAATGGCCACCGCATTCATTCTATGTAGGAAAGATTTGTGTGTATTTAGTTAAATTTTCTTTATTTGTTTATTTAATTTTGTTTTATTTTCTATTTTCAATGCGATTAAATTTTTATCAAATTTGCAAAAATTTTCATTTTTTGCCTTTTTTTTCTTTTTTTTTTGCTTTTTTTTTTTTCTTTTTTTTTTCCTTTTTTTTTCCTTATTTTTTTCCTTATTTTTTTCCTTATTTTTTTTTGCGCTTTTTCTGTAGAAAAAACTTTTCCTCTTTTTATTTTTTATTTTTTATTTTTTATTTTTTATTTTTTATTTTTTATTTTTTTTGTTTTTTATTTTTTTTATTTTTTTTATTTTTTTATTTTTTCTCAGTCGAGTGCGCGACGCTTTGACCTTCTCATTTCTCATGTGTGCACTTCTCACTTCTTACATGATACATGATAGAGTTATCTTATATATATACTTATTTGGAGTTAACTCATATCATTGATTTCCTTTTCTTTCCTTTTCTTTCCTTTTCTACCGTTTCCAACTGTTTCCACTAAAGGCAATTGATATTATTTGTTTACAATCAATATCTAACAAATCATCCATTTCATATCTGGAGTATTTAAGATTTGAAATGTTGATTTTTCATCATCTATAAAACTTTTAATTAAAGTTAAAAAAATTATCGGATGAGCCTTATAAATTAAATCTTTTTTTTTTTTAAATAATAAATTATAAATTATATTTCGGCGTCGATCGACGGCTACTTTTTTCTTTTTCTTCTTTTTTTTTTGTTTTTCCTCATTTTTTTTTAAATTGTTCATGGATTTTTCATTTTTTTCAAATTTTTCATTGATTAACCCCTCAAAAGAGCAAAATAAAGATTATAAAGTAATAATAATAATAATAATAATAATAATAATTTTAAATTTCTATCTTTTTAATAAAATTTTAATAGTAAATAAATCCAATTTAAATATAAATTATATTTTTAATTTAAATTAATAAATTGACTTATGATAAATGTTTAAACGATCATTCATTCATAATTTATCATCATTCAATAATAATAATTATTTATATAAATTGTGTCAAATTCGACCCAATTTTAATAATTCAAATTTATTATATAATTTTCCAGTTATTAATAAGAAATTTTTATCATATCAATCAGAAAATAATAATGAAAATATAAATATTGATAATAATGATAATAATAATAACTACAATAATATATTCATTTCAAATGATTCATCATTTTTAAAATTATCCTCTTATTATTCACAGAATTTATCAACTTTAAAAGATAAAATTAAAAATGAAGATTTTTCAAAAACTATTAATCATTTTAAATCATTAACAGAATTAAATAAGAATTTTAATCAATTACCAAAATCAGGTTCATTTGTTCATTTTAATTCAATAATTAATAATTTTAATAATGAATATTCAGAAAATAATTTTGGAATTGTTTTAAATGATTTAAATTTTAGCCTTTCAAATAATTCAATTTTTAAAATTTTAATACCAAATGGTGAAATAATTGAAATTGATTCAAATGATATTTTATTTGTAATTCCAGATTTTATTAATCGTGATTTAATGAAAAAATATTTATTAAATAATGAAGTATTACCAATTAAACATTTAATTCATTTAACTTATACTTTAAATATTTTTTTATTATATTCAATTAAAATTTCAAATTTATTATTATCAAAAGATTTAATTAGAACAATTTATTTAAAATCTTCATTTATTAATTATCAATCTTCTTTAAATTTATTTCATTTTTCTTTAGATTTATTTAATATTTCAAAATCATTAAGAAATAATTTAAATTTAAATTTAAATCCATTAGGTACTCATGCATTGATTTTTTCATGTCATTATTTGATTTATAATGATCCGATTCATTTTAGATTTTTAATTGATAAAAAATTTTCAATTTTTAATATTTTAAATCCTTTAAATCAAGTTACAACAAATTATTTTAAAAATCCAATTTTATTATCCCAAAATTTAGAAAAAATTTATGTTCAACCAAATAATTTAATTAAAAAATCATATTTCGATATTTTAAAAAAATCAAATGATTTCCAAATTTATAATATTTTAAAAATTGATGAAAATTTTAAAAGATTAATTTTATTAATTAAATATTCAATAATTAATCCAAATAAAAAATTATTAAATAAATTAAAATTTATTTTACCAATTACTTCAGATTTAGATTCAAAAAAATTATTTAATTTTTTAGTTAATATTGGTATTTATGATAAAGATTCAAATGCATTATTATCAAGTGGTATTTATGGTTTAAATATGTATGATCCAACAGATTTATCATTACCAATTAAAAATTTAAGTGAATTACAATATTCTTATAATAAAGATTTAACACTTGAAAAATTACCAAAATATTTACAAAGATATAGACCTTTTAAACATTTAAATGATAATAAAACTGGTAAAATTGATTTTCTTAATAATAAATTTGTAAATAACAATTATTCAAATTCATTTTTAAAAATAATTCAAGATTCAAAATTAAAAATTTGGTCAAAAAATAAATCAAAAAATAGAAAAACTCTTTATAAATTAACTAATACAATTGCATTTTCTGTTGAACAAGAATCATTAACTAATTATCAATTTAATTTCTTTATACCAATTCCAAATCAATCACCTAATGAAAATATAACAATTCAAGAACCAATACAATTATTTAATAATCTTAAAAGTTTCCCAAAATTATTCAATTTTAATCATAATTTAAGAATTAATCAACCTTGTATTAAATTAACAATTAATCATAATTTAATTGATTCAAATTCTTTAACATCACCAAATATTAAAGTTGGATTAGATATGTTTAAAAAAATAGAAATTATTGATGAAGATTGGTTTAATAATAGAAATGCATCAAATTTAAAGGGTTCAAAAAAGAAAATGGATTGTTGGTTAGCATTAAATAAATTACTAAATTTATTAATTGAAAAGGAAAAATCAAGAATTAAATTAGGATATTTAAAGATTACTGATGACTCGAATAATTTTTTAAATAAAATTATTGAACATAATAATTCATCAGATGAAGAGAGTATTCAAGTTAAAGATAAATTATGGATTATTAAAAATTTAAAGTTATTAATTGATGAACATTTATCAAGATTTTGCCTAAATAAAGGAATTAGTATTGTTAATCGTTGTATGAATGAAAGTATTAAAAATTCAATTGATTATAAGATTTTCAAAAAATTTAAAATTTTTAAATGGTATGCAAATTCATATGAAACTTTTAATTTCCAATTAAGCTCAACATTTAATGATTTAACAGCGTATGTTGGTTGTTTGTCATTTTTAAGTGAATCAAAATATTTTTTTGGTATCACAAATAAAAAGGATAATAACAGTAATAATAATCAATATTTACCTTTAGGATTAAAGTATTATTCATCATTTACGTCGTTAGAGTTTATGGAAACACATTTAAATCAATGGCAATTATTTCGATATTTATTAATTGAATCAATTGGAATAATTGAAGATGGCAATAATATTAAATGGGATCCAAATAAATTAGATAAAGTTACAAGAGAGCATTATATTAAATGTTTATCCCAAAGTGAGGGATATATTGAATTAATGAATAGATATAATAGATTTAATATTTTAAGAACAATTGAAAAAGATATTAGTGGTGGCACTAATAATTTTAAAGATAATAATAATAAATATTCTTTTATGAGATGCATTATTACAAAGATTACAAAGGATAAAATTATTGGATATTGGTGTGAAAATGATATTGAGGTTGAAATTAGATTAGATATTAATAAAGAGTATAATAAAAATAAAGTTACTATTGGAGACAGGTTAATATGTTCTGAAATTGTTGAAGTTGATCCATTTAATGATATATTGGTTGTTAAATAAATAAAAAAGTAAATAATTAATTAATCAAACAAGAAAAAATGGATGTTGAAAATATGTAATTATACTTGATATACATGTATATGTATAAATAAGACGTTGTTTATATGATCACCTAATTTTATATAGCAAATTCGGCAATATTACGTAATATTTATAGAGAAACTTTTCAATTTAGAAGCCATACAATTTCATGAAACCTAACATGGTAAAATTATTTGTTTTATCTGTAAGGTAATAATTGAATTACTTTGATATAATAAGGAAGTACTGTTATTAATACTATTGTTATCGTTATTATTATTATTATTATCATTACTAGAAGTAAGATAATATTATCAAATATATATAATATAAATAAAATGGGTCATGTTGAAAATTTTTCTATTCCTAGTATAATAATTGCTGGAATTGTTGGTATTTTAGGTGGTGTTTACATTGGTATTGGTGTTGAAAAAAACCAAGAGATCAAATTAAATAAAATGAGAAAATCCAAAAGAGAAGGTTATTGTGAAAATGGTGAATATAGAGGCGAAGATGAAGATGAAGATGAAGATGAAGATGAAGATGGGGATGGGGATGGGGATGATAAAGAAGATGAAGATCTTGGAATAATAGTTAATTCTAAAGGATTAAATGATATTAAAGGTGAAGTTAGAATGGCATTAATTGTACGTAATGATTTAGGTATGTTAAAAGGTAAAGCAGCTGCACAATGTTCACATGCAGCAGTTTCATTATATAAACAAATGAAGGATTATCCAGAAATGGAAAGTTATAATCCATTTATGTTAAAGAGATGGGAATTTGGTGGACAAGCTAAAATTGTACTTAAATGTAATAATTTTGAAGAAATGGAAGAACTTTTAATGAAAGCAGTTAGTTTAAATATTAATAATTATCTTGTTGTTGATGCAGGTAGAACACAAATTGCAAGTGGTAGTCAAACAGTTTTAGGACTAGGACCTGCACCACGTAGTGTATTAGATTTAGTAACAAAAGATCTAAAGCTCTATTAAATAGTATTTTACTCTATTTATTTCACGTTATAGATAGTATTATATTACTAAAATACTACAACATATAAGTTAACATTAATATATTTCACATGTATTTTTTATATTTAATAAAACAAAACAATGTAATGATTAAACAGTAACGTTAATTAATTGGAACTGAAGCAATAATAATAATATATGATATATATTTGAAAAGTGATCACGTGCAAGGAGTTATATATATATATAATTAAAATTGATTGTTTATGTTAATAAATAAGCGGTTCGCTAATTAATTATACGATTTAAACGATTTAAACGATTTAAACGATATACCGGCCCGTTGAGCAGAAGTCAAATTTGACTGCATAATATATAATATATATAACATGTGGCTAATTCTGTGTACTTACACAATATTTACAATATTTACAATATACACACTATATACATACTATATAATAATATTGTTATAACTAATTTTCTGACAGACATGTGAAAAAAAGTTTTTTTTAACCCCTTTTTAGCTCTTTTTTTTTTGCATGTGCAATTGAGAAAAATTTTCACTCTTCACAAATTTTTCACGTTTTCACAATTTTCACCTTTTCCATTCTTCGTCGTCCATTTTTCTATTTAATTCTTCAGTTTCCTTTCTTTTATTTGATTCAATTGAATTCGCCTTCTTACTTCATTTCTTTTTCCTTTCTTTTATTTATTCTTTACTTTTCTTCCTTTTCTTTATATTTTATCTTTTTTTCCCTTCTTTCTCTCTTTCTTTCTCTCTTATCCTTTTTTTTTCTTATTTCCTTTTATCAGATTGCTTTAATTATAAACTAATCACATAAAAAAAATGGTTTCTTCCGCTGTCTTAGGTTTCCCAAGAATTGGTGCTTTCAGAGAATTAAAAAAAAATACTGAAGCTTACTGGGCTGGTAAAATTGATGCTGATCAATTATTAAAAGTTGGTAAAGATATCAGAGAAAAAAACTGGAAATTACAAAAAGAAGCTGGTGTTGATATTATTCCATCAAATGATTTCTCATTTTATGATCAAATCTTAGATTTATCAATTCTTTTCAATGTTATCCCAGAAAGATATACTAAATATGAATTATCAACTTTAGATACTTTCTTTGCAATGGCAAGAGGTTTACAAAGAAAAGCAACTGAATCAACAAAAGCTGTTGATGTTCCAGCTTTAGAAATGGTTAAATGGTTTGATGCTAACTACCATTATGTTAGACCAACTTTCTCAAAATCAACTGAATTTAAATTAAATGGTCAAAAACCAGTTGATGAATATTTAGAAGCAAAATCTTTAGGTATTGAAACTAGACCAGTTATTGTCGGTCCAGTTTCTTACTTATTCTTAGGTAAAGCTGATAAAGATTCACTTGATTTAGAACCAATTTCTTTATTAGATAAAATCTTACCTTTATATATTGAAATTTTAAAGAAATTAGCTGATGCAGGTGCTAAAGTTGTTCAAATTGATGAACCAGTTCTTGTTTTAGATTTACCAGAAAATGTTAAATCTGCTTTCCAAGTTGCTTATGATAAATTAGCTTCAGTTGAAGGTTTACCAAAATTAATCTTAACTACTTATTTCGGTGATGTTAGACCAAACTTAGATTCAATTAAGAATTTACCAGTTTCTGGTTTCCATTTCGATTTTGTTAGAACTCCAGAACAATTCGATGATGTTGTTTCAATTATTGGTGATAAAACTTTATCTGTTGGTATTGTTGATGGTAGAAATATTTGGAAAAATAACTTTGCTTCATCAATTGAATTTGTTAACAAAGCAATTGAAAAAGTTGGTAAGGATAATGTTATTGTTGCAACTTCTTCTTCATTATTACATACTCCAGTTGATTTAAATAATGAAAAGAAATTAGATGCTGAAATTAAAAATTGGTTCTCATTTGCAACTCAAAAAGTTGATGAAGTTGTTACAATTGCTAAAGCTATTTCCGGTGCTGACGTTTCTGCTAAATTAGAAGAAAATGCTGCTGCAATTAAATCAAGAAAAGAATCAAAAATTACTAACAACCCAGAAGTTAGAAAGAGAACAGCTGAAGCAATTGCTGATGAATCAATGGCAAAGAGACATTCTGATTTCCCAACTAGATTAGCCTCCCAAAAAGCTAAATATAACTTACCATTATTCCCAACTACTACTATCGGTTCATTCCCACAAACCAAAGAAATTAGAATTAACAGAAACAAATTCACAAAGGGTGATATCACTCCAGAAGAATATGAAAAATTCATTAACTCTGAAATTGAACGTGTCGTTAGATTCCAAGAAGAAATTGACTTAGATGTTTTAGTTCATGGTGAACCAGAAAGAAATGATATGGTTCAATATTTCGGTGAAAAATTAAACGGTTTTGCTTTCACTCAAAACGGTTGGGTTCAATCTTACGGTTCAAGATATGTTAGACCACCTATTCTTGTTGGTGATGTTGACAGACCAGCTCCAATGACTGTTAAAGAATCTGTTTACGCACAATCATTAACTAAGAGACCAATGAAAGGTATGTTAACTGGTCCAGTTACTATTTTAAGATGGTCATTCCCAAGAGATGATGTTACTCAAAAAGTTCAATCTTACCAATTATCATTAGCTTTAAGAGATGAAGTTCAAGATTTAGAAAAAGCGGGTATTACTGTTATTCAAGTTGATGAACCAGCTATTAGAGAAGGTTTACCATTAAGAGCAGGTGCTGAAAGAACTGACTACTTAAAATGGGCTGCTGAATCATTCAGAATTGCAACTTCAGGTGTTGAAGATTCTACTCAAATTCACTCTCATTTCTGTTATTCCGATTTAGATCCAAACCATATTAAAGCTTTAGATGCTGACGTTGTCTCCATTGAATTTTCCAAGAAAGATGATCCAAACTATATTCAAGAATTCTCTAACTATCCAAACCATATTGGTCTTGGTTTATTCGATATTCACTCTCCAAGAATTCCATCTAAAGAAGAATTCATTGCTAGAATCGGTGAAATCTTAAAGGTTTACCCAGCTGACAAATTCTGGGTTAATCCAGATTGTGGTTTAAAGACCAGAGGTTGGGAAGAAACTAGAGCTTCATTAACTAATATGGTTGATGCTGCTAAATTCTACAGAGAAAAATACACCAACTAAGTATCATTCCATAATGATCGACTTATGACGTTTATTCAACATTAATGTCATGCTGGTTATGATAATGAAACAAAAATAATAAAATTAAAAAAAAAAATCTTTTCAAAAATTTAAAAATATACTTGTATTTTACTTTTAACTTAATAATATTTATACTGCTTTTTTGTATAAAATGTTTATTTATTTTATAAATAATGGGATTTCAACATCGGTCAAAAAATCAACTGTAAATATAATTTAATTGTATGAGCTAATTATCTATAAAAATAAGATAACAAAAGATCGATTTTTTTAAATAAGATCTAAGCCTTATAATAAAATATATTATTATACTCATTACAAGAAGGTTTATTTTAATTTTGAAATTCTACGAAAATGTAAAACTAGGTCATCATCTATTGTACAATTACCAGTATAAATTACTCTTAGTATTATTATTTAGTATTATATAACTGAGGAAATATTATAAAAATTTATAAAAGAAGATTGAAAAAGCTAAATCCATCTTTGAATTATGACGGCATTTTTTAACCCTGCTTCAGCAATAGTTTGTGATTTTTTATCATCAAGTGGTTGTGTTGGAAATGATGTAACTAAGCCCCAAGTTCTGTTATTATTATTATCCTTTGTAGCAACAAAATCATAAATTTCTTCAATTTTATCTGTAGAATTAAATCTTTGAACAATTCTTTCTCCTGTGGCCAATCTAATTTGAATACTTGTATCACCCTGTTTTTCAGTAACTTCTTCTGATCCTTCTTTTTTATTGTCAGATCCTGAGTTTGTTGCTGATGTTATGTTTTTGGTATCTTCATACTTAGCTAAAGCTTCCTCGACAGTTGTTGGTTCACCAGGAATTGGAGATCCTAACCTTTGGCCACTACCTTGAAATCCAAACACTCGAGGTTTTGATTTTTGATGATCATGATAACTTTCCTCTAATTTTTTTACGACATTGACATCAACATCTTGAAACATTTGAACTTTTAATAAGCTTAATGGTGCTCTACCCATATTTAATTGTTTTAAATAGTCTTGGTTTTTTGGATCATCATATTTATATAATTCACCATCATCGATACTAAAACCTTCCTTCCAGAATGTAATTGTTCTAGTTACTTTTTCACCTCTTCCTAAATTATCTGATGATAAATTTTCACCTAAAACTGTTTTAGAATCAATAGAATTTTCAATTGAACCTAATGAATGACCAGTACCTTTAAATGCTTTCTTTTTCTTAATATCAGTATCTTCATTATCATCAGATTTACTATTTTCTCTCCAATCTGGTTGACTAGCTTCTTTTTGAGCCTTCTCTATTAAATCATCAACTAATTTTCTACCACTTCCATTTTTTCTCTTATTTGGATCTTCAACTGCCAAACCTGATTTTTCACCACCTGTAAAAAAATTCATGTTATCATCATCATCGTCGTTATCATTATTACCAGAATTATTTTCATTTCCTCTCAGATCTGAAAATGATTTAAATAAAGAACCAGATGATCTTTTATTATTCTTTTTTATCGATTCATTTCCTAATATTTCTGATTTTGAGCCTGGTTCTACATGTTCTGTATTATAATAATCATTTACAGCATTTTCAACATCATAATCATTTCTAGCTAAATATTGTTCAGCAACTGATTTTGCAATACCAGTAATGTCAATAAATTCTTCAATTGCCTTATCTTCAGCCGACATTTTTTATTTATTAATAAAGCTATAGGATTATTTTAAGAATAGATGATATTCAAATTATGTTAAAATACAACAGTGGCAAATTTTTATGATAAAAATTACTATAGAAATATATTATGTGCATTATAAAATTTATAAATTTTGTGGATATAAATGAGACAAATGAGCCAAACACGCAAACACATAAAAACACACAGCCATTGTTTTTCCACATATCTTTTCTTCCCTTTTTTTGGATTTATTACGTAATATCCACTGGTTTACCCGTTTTGAATTCATTATATTCATGTTTACACTAATTTAACTTGTCAATTTAATTTATTATTGTTATTATATTATAAACAATGAAAAAAAGAATAAACATATATACACTAATTATTTAGTTATTTAATTATATATCTACATGTACATTTTTTCAGCTTCAACAATTGTATTATTGTTAGCTTTCATCTTATTCATAGTTTCAATATATTCATCATAAGGATCACTATCAAAAACTATACCACCACCAGCTTGTAAATATGCAATTCCATCTTTAACAACCATTGTACGTAATGCAATACATGTATCCATTGTTTTACCATCATAACTCCAATGACCAACAGCACCTGCATAAACACCTCTTTTTTCTTTCTCTAATTCACTAATTAATTGCATTGCACGAACTTTTGGAGCACCAGAAACTGTACCAGCTGGAAAAATAGATCTAAATGCATCAAATCTAGATTTATCAGAACGTAATATACCACTAACTTGTGAAACTAAATGCATAACATGTGAAAATCTTTGAACTTGTAATAAACTATCAACATTTGTTGACATTGGATCACAAACTCTATTAATATCATTACGAGCTAAATCAACAAGCATAACATGTTCTGCACGATCCTTTAATGAAGATTTTAATTCATTAGCCAATTTATTATCTTCTTCAACTGTTTTACCTCTACAAATAGTACCAGCAATTGGATGTGTAATAACTTTATTATTTGAATCAGATTTAACAAGTAATTCAGGTGATGCACCAACAATTTGAAAATCTAAATAATCAATATAAAACATATATGGTGAAGGATTAACTGTTCTTAAATGGTTATAAATATTAAATGGGTGAAGTTTAGTTGGACGACTAATACGTTGAGAAGGAACAGCTTGAATAATATCACCCTTTTTAATATGTTCTTTAAGTTTATAAACAAAATTTTCATAACCTTCTTGACCAATATTGGAGGTAAAAGTTTCTGGATCTTTTATCTTAGGTTGAATTGGATATTTAACTTCTGGATTTCTTAAAATTTCACCAATTTTTTCAATTTCTTCTAATGCTTTATTATATTTTATCTTAATTGAATCTTCATTATCATTTTCTCTATCAATATGAATATTATTAATTATTTGATATCTTTGAAAAACACTATCATATGCAACAATTAAATCAAATAACATTAAAAAAGATTCTGGTAATTTTAATGTATCTTTTAAATTATCATTTCTTGTTGTTGGTTCAAAATATTTGATACAATCATAAGAAATATAACCTATTGCACCACCACTTAATTGAGGAAC